>BPLQ01005679.1:74434-118392 GCA_021605075.1 Caerostris darwini | reverse complement strand
ATTAAAAAATTATTTGCATATGCATATTTATATAAAATTCTTCTTCTACTTCATTGGGCAGCCTCATGCCCAATAGAGTAATGAAGAATACATAGAGTAAAAAATAAAATTATTAAAATTTATGTGCATATGTATATTTATATAAAATTCTTCCTTTTCATTGGGCAGCCTCATGGCCAATAGAATAAAGAAGAGTACATAGAGTGAAAACAATTTTATTAAACAAATTATTTGCATATGTATGTTTATGTAAAATTCTTCTTCTTCATTGGGTGGCCTAATGGGCAATTGACCGCCTTTGGTACCGCAAGTTTCAGGTGTTCGAATCCTAGAGGTGGCATGGATGTTTGTGGTTCAGAATCCACCTTAAATTGTAGGTTCTGGTCTAATTATTCTAAAGTGTGCACAAAATGACTGTAGAGAGACAAACAGAACAAAATGAAATCTTTATTGATGCAAAAGCCACATAATACTCTAAAGCCATCTGCTTACGGGAAGATTCCGAGACAGGAGATGTTTTCTTTTTGTAGAGTAAGGTTATCAGTTTTATTCCCAACACTCTACATCCATATTAGATGGAGACCTACGTCTTAAAGTGGATTTCGAACATCTATAAACATCTATGGTATCTCCGGGATTCGATCCAGAAATCAGTGACCCCGAGAGTCAGATTATATAAAATTGCATATGCAAATAATTATATAAATTTTAATATTTATTTAAAATTGCATATGTATAACAGATATTTCATATTTATATGAAATTGCATTTGCGACAACTCTATTTATTTATTTACAATAATGTGTAGTATTTGTTTGATCATTTGGGAATTTTTTAGAACCACACAACAAGCATCCAGTATTTTTTTTTTCAGTGCTTTTATTAGCATAAATAAAACGTTTCGCTTTTTCTCAAGATCGGTAAAATTTTCCAACGATCGATGTGGGAAAAGGGGCTCTTATCTAAGCGAGTTTTATTTCTATTGTTAAAATTGTTCAGCTATTGTTCTGTGAACGTTAAATAAAAACTATGAATACTGAATAACTAAAGATAATATAGTTATCATTATGGAAAGCAATTGTAAGTTCCGCATTAATCGAATGGCAGCAAATCCTTCACTACAAGCAACACTAAATTGTGTCCATCAATTTCAAATAAAGAAAAATGATTTAATTTTAAGCTATACATTACTTATTGGCCTTAGTAATATATATATATTCTTTGTTACTGTTAACACATCCTATTTTAATGAAAGAGTAAAAATGAAAACCTTCAAATCAGTTTGAACTTATAACTACGTAATACACGTTTTATGTACACGTAGCGTAATATATCCTATTAATTGTAATTTAAGTTATTGATATTAATTAAGGAATTTTTAATGAGAAAATGTGCATTCAGTAATCTTATTTATGTCAATTTGCGCTTAGTAAAATGCAATGGAAATATGAGACTGAGGAAAAATTCCCATTCATCAATCTTGTCAATTTGAGTTTTCGATGAAAACTCAGGCATAGCTTTCTGCCAATTCATTGTCAGCAACGCAGTTCTATGATGAAATACGTCTGATAACCATCAGCAAAACGTTGAGGAACATTGTTTTAATTTACAAAATCTTCAATAAATTATACTGCTAACCAGATCTTTATCTTAAAAACCTTTCCAAAGGAACGAACCCCTTTACACACTACTCGTTATAATTCAACTTGGAAGCAGAACTAACATGAGCATGGAGGATATAAATCAAGGATTCCTAATGAGATAATGTGTCCCGCCATTATCATATTTATTTCGATTTGGTTCCAGCAATATGGAAACGAAAGAAACGCGCGTACAGGTTGCTCTAATGGGCAGCCACTGTGATATTCGGGATTCTTCAAATGACAGTAAATCCTCGTTTATCAGCAACCCAGGGATCTTAGACGAGATCTCGGGAATCCCTCTCCCCCAATTCATTATGCCTCGCCATCCGTGTCTCGAAATTAATGGGACAGGCAAACGGCCCTGGCAAACCTCATGGGCCATGCTCTCGACTTAATTTATTCCAGCCATTTTGCTTATTTAATTTAGAATTTTCTTCTTAAGTTTAAGTCTTTCAAGGGAAAGAGTTTTCTGCTTTAATTTTGTTTATTAGATCGACTTGTTGTGCAGATAGGGATTTTGGAATGCGTGGGGTTGGTCTTTCTGTAATGTCGCCATTGTAAGTACTTGGTAATTTATAGTTTTATTTTTGGATTATGCAAAAAAAAAGGCTTTGCACAAGACTTAAATCGGTTAAAATAATGGATTAAATAGTATTAATCAAAAGATATTTTAAGACATTAAACTTTTTCTTCTTGTTTAAATTTAGTTTATTTTGTTTCTTAGTAATAAAATATTTAATGTATCAGCGATTCCGCTTAGTTTTCCAGTATTCCGGTTATTGAGTATTTATGTAATCAAAACTGTGACTAGAACGTATTATATCGTAATGTATCAGGTTTATAAGCAATTTAAGTCATTTATTTGTTAATCCAATTGAAACGCTCATTATTTTCGTTTACAAAAAAAGGCCTTTGCACAAGAGTTAAATCGGTTAAAATAATGGATTAAATAGAATTAATCAAAGGATATTTTAGGACATTAAACTTATTTTTTTTTGTTTAAATTTAGTTTATTGAGTTTTCAATTTGATTTTGATTCTTAGAACTAAAATAATAAAATAATTAATGCATATTATTCTTAATATAACTTTGTATAGTTTAGTAACTCTTAATATTTTTCAGTATTCTTATTATTGAGATTTTATCTAATGGACAGCTTTTAACTAATGGCAGAATTTATCTAATGGGAGCAATTAAAATTTCTTACAGCCTAATACATTATATAATAATGTATTAGGCTGTAAGAAATTTAAGTCGTTTATCTGTTATTCCAATTGAAATGCTCGTTATTTCATCGTTCTTTGAGAGATTTAGACTATTTCGGTATTAATTGAAGGGTAATATTTCCCCATTTTGATTTTGATATTAAAGGTATTTATTAAATATTAAATTTTAAGAAATAGCGTATATGATGGATCACGAAAGATTTATTTTAGGTACGGTTATGAGTTCCAACTTGGCCATAATTGGACGAACGCTCATAAAAATTTGTGTTGCGTCTTTGGACCATATACAGTTAGAATGCGTACGGTCCAAAGGTGGTTTAGAAAATTCAAGTCAGGTGACATTAAGTTTCAAGATGAACCTTGCACCTTAAAACCAAACAAATTGATGAGGTTTTGAGGTTTTCTTTGCCTACAAATGGTGTCGTTCGATTCCCCGTGAATTCAGCAAAAAAAAAAAAAAAAAGGCAAAACGAATTTATATTGCTTCTTATTTGCTTGATCGAGATAATACAATATGAACCATTCTTGGATCATCTGGTTACTGGTAACGAAAATTGGATTGTGTATGACAATGCAGTGAGGAAACAGTCAAGGTTAATGCTAGACAGTTCCCCTTCTATCCTTGCGAAAGTCAATTTGTCACAAAACAGCTAATGCATTACATTTGTTGGGATTATCGAGGTCCTATCCTGTTGGACCTGTTGTCCTTATTATCCTGCAGACCAATATTGTATACCGGCCTACCAGTTAACCCGACTGGAGACAAAATTCCATGAACTTCGTTCAGAACTGTACAACCGAAAGGGTTTTCTCTTCCAACATGACAATGACAGGGCTTAAGCGGCATTTAGGACGAAGGAGAAACTCCAGGCTCTTGGTTATGAAGTTTTATCACATCCCCCAAACTCGATTGAAATGGCACCATCTGACTAACCAATAGGTCCTCTTGATGCAAAATTTTCTTAAAGTAAAGAAATTTCGAAATTTTCATGGCATCCAAAAGGCAGTAGTAAATTTCATGTCTTCAAATGATAGTAACTTTTACACATCAGGCAAAAATGTTCTTGATGACAGATGGATGAAGATAGAAAACAATGGTCAATATTTCCTTAATTAATATTACTTATGATCTCAAATATAAGAAAATGAAATTTCCTTAGAAAAATAACATAACTTTCTTCAAACTAATTCCTTCTAATATAATATTAGAATGAATTAAAAAAATTTTTGTCAATTATACATTTCTGTTATTGATTTATCATTATTTTGAAATTCAAACATCTCATTAAGACTAGCGGTTTTCAACAAATTTATTTTAACTATTATTTTTAATCAATTAGCGACAACAGCTATTTATATTTAGTTCAATTCGATTTTTTTTTATAATTCAATTTAATTCGCCAATTTATTCTTTTAGTGTGGATACGAAAATGAACAGTTTTAAATGATCTGATGAGTTTTTAAATTTTTTCAGACGAAATATTTAAATGAAATTTCCCTTTCAGAGATATTGTTTAATTAACTCAGCAGCTATGATTAAAGGTTTCTCAGAACTTAGTGGTCTACAATTCGTTTCATTATAAATTCCTATTCACTCTAAATAACTTATATTTAGAGTGAATTAGTTTAAGTGGCTTACGTTTAAATTAAATTGTATAATGTATCCTACTTGATGTAGAATAGTTAATTGTTAGTTAGTCTGTGATCTATCATTGTTTATATTTATCATTACATCATTTCTGCTGTATCTCGATTTTAGTTTCCTTATATTTGTAATTTTTTGTAAATGGATATGTCAAAATAATATCATTGGACTTTACCATTTACTCGATATAATGACATCAAACCTGAAATAATAAATTATAGAAAGAAAAAAAAATGAAGATTTATGTAGCATGACGGGCAAAGAATAAAAGTTCAGCAATAAATTTTTTTTTTATCTTTTGCATAACTATCAATAAATCCAAAATATGATATGCTCATTAATAGAAATCAGACTTGTTGTGTGTTTCTAATATGGGTATCACTAACGGGTCGCTGGACGTTGGTGTATATAACTATTGAAGAAAATTAAATGCAGATTAAAATACAAATAATGTATTCAGATTACGCTCCAGGTTCATGGGAAAATTCGTTATAATACAAAATTTGGAAATTAATGCGTAAACCTTTCCTTAACACATGAAGAAGATCATAATTTATTCTCAGATAGCTTCTTACAAATAACAGAAAAATTTTGTTCTTATATTTTTTGTAAATTACATTGATTAATTTTCTTCACTTTGATACAAAATTTGAAAATTAATATGAGAGCCTTTCCTTAAAAGATAAAGAGCATCATAATTTATTCCCAAAACGCTTCTTACAAGAATCAGAAGAATTATTTTCTTGTATTTTTGTAAATTACATTGATTAATTTTCACCTCCAAAGTAACGTGTATAAGTTATATAGGGCGAAATATATTGTTTTAAATCAATTTCATAATATTACTAGTAAATTAAACTGTATAATACTGAAAACTAGAGTCTTTTTAGAATTTGGCTAAAATATAATCCATATGAAATCTGCGGTTAGTTTTAGAATGTTATACAGCATTTAAAAATTGTAACAAAATCATGTTTCGAACACTAAAATTGCCTGTTCAAAATAATTTTGGAACAAACCGAATTGTACTTTACAAGTTTTCCCTTTATTATAACAATCAAAAGGAAACTGTTCAGCAAAATTTCAAAGAACCTTTCATCCTAAACAAGCACACTCAACAGTATGAAAGACATGACAAACCCAAAAGTGGCGGAAATGTTAGCGTAATACAAATTTCCCAATTAGTCGAACTAGAACCTACGCTAATATACATACTAAGCACTCCATATTACACTCCACTATTCACACGATTTAGCGTAAATGTCCCTGCGTCTGCAATCGGGATGTTCTCTAGCACCAATCAGGAATCTCCTTGGTGTTGGGGACGGTGGTGCAGCAGCACTTCCTAATATCTGCAAGTAGCAGATCAGTTAATTAGACCGCCATATGCTTCCGCGAGTTATGAAACCGATCACTGGAGTGCTTATCTGCGGGAATTAGCAATGAGCTCTGTGACTTGGAGGAAGCGGACAGCAGGTGCTACCGTTCCAGTTCCGCCTGGGGGTTATCTCCCCCTGCTTAATGGGTGATGGAAGACTCCGGCCGATGATGGCCATCTTGTTGTGTCAAATGGCTTGTTACAGAGGGATTATTCGCTGCGAGGGAAAGGGCGTTAATCATCTTCGAGGGCCCCCAATCGATGGGTGGTGGGATTTTGCAACAGTTTGCTCGGTCTCGGTTGTTTCACGCCTGAGTGGCCATTCTAGGTGTATTCTAATCTTCATTCCAATTTAATTTTTATAGAGAGAAATCTTTTATTTAAATGATCTTTTATTTGAATGAAATATTTATATATTTTTATTTTATTTGTAATAATGAACTGCATCGATTTTATATGTAATAATAAAATATTGTTATAGATTTTATACATAATCAAGAAGTTAATTACATGGATTTCATGTATAATGAGAAGGTAGATTAGTTCTTTGAGATCAATGCAAATCTTTGTTTTAATTGTGGGAGTGGAATGAGGAATTTATTATTCATCATAATAAATATTGGTAAATTTAAAGAAAAATTCTAATTTTAAAATTCAGCTTTATTAAAATTCAACATTAGAAAATGATGATTTTTTTATTTGACCAGAAATGTAGAGATTTAATTTAAATTCAAATGAGATGAAAAGTTGATAACTCTACATAAGTTCCGGCATTAGATAGAATAATGGAAGTCGCAATTAATGTATTACAATTTTTTCTTAAAAATTAGTTTTTCTTAATAAGGAAGATAGATTAAAAGGATTTTATGCTTGAGGAAGAGATAAGCTGTAACCTTCAAGGTTAAGATTAGTTTCAATTATAAGAGTGAAGAAATAAATTGAATATATATATATATATATATATATATATATATATATATATATTTGGAAAAAGTTTATATACCTAATTAAGTTAATGCTAACTTCAGTTTCAAGTAAGGTAATGGAATAATAAGCTTTTTATATCTAGAAAATTATATAAATTTTTTTGTTGAAAATTTGCTTCAATTTATCTCTTATATAAATGGAAGAGGTATAACTATGTTAAGGCTAGTTTTTATTATAACTGTAGGAACAAAATTATTTTTTTTAATTTTTTTATTTAGAAAAAATTTACAAAACCTTTTTTGTTTAATTCAAAGCACGTAAGTTTTTTAAAGCATTTCCTGTTCATAGTAGAATAAGTAAGTTAAGTTAATAAGGTATGTATCATTCCAGAATTATCTTAGCATTTATTTATTATTTAATTAATTTAATTAATTATCTTAATTTAATTACTTTAATTTAGTAAATAAAAATTTGAAAGATATCTCCTATAGAAGGGAACGTAAAAAGAATTCAAAACAACAGTTTAATGAGATAATACAACTCTTTATACATCTTTGATTCTGTTTCTGATTTTTTTTTAATATTAACTATAAATTAATAGAAAATATATGTAAGAAAAAGATGAAATTAATTATTTACTTATTTTGATGAAAATAATAAATAAATATAAACGGTTTTTTTTTAATAAATATACCAACAAAACAATTAATTATAATAGAATGTCGTTAAATTGATTAAAAAAAATCATTCTTAGTTATAAAATGGGAAGACTTTTAGAGATTTTTGTCTTCTCAAAAAATAAACAGTAAAGGGACTATAATAATCTTATAAAAAGAAATTCCCCAATAAAAATCTGTTTAGAATGAAAGGTATACTGTATCCAAAAGGTAGAACCAATCTGTAATTTAAATTCCCGGGTCTTATAGAATTTCAATTTTTTTTTCTTTTTTTGGGCTGTGGGCCCTATCCTTGAAATCTGTATGAAATTTGACGTAAAAATATTCTTTAGTGTTGTTTGAGTTACGCTTGGCTTTGTGAGACGCTGATTCCGGAATGAAAAATGTCTGAATTCATTGAGCAAAGAACTTGCATTAAATTTTTTTTTGAGGAAACGTATAGAATGTTGCAGAAGGCATTAGGAGATCGTTCCTATATCGGAAAAAAATATTTAGAAGAGGTATAAACAGTTCAAAGAAGGCGGAGAACACGTTGAAGATGAAGAGCCCTCTGGTCGACCATCAACCTCAAACGACGAAAAATTAAAGATTTGGTGCTTGCAAACCGTCGATTTACAATTAGAGACCTTACTGTTGATGTTTGAATTTCAAAACGATCGGTCAATTCCATTTTGGGCCTCAAACACATCAAATCTCGATTGGTACAAAACGCTGAATGCGCAAGTTCATACTGCATTGATACTGCGTGGCTTTTTCACCAAAACTTAAACCTATAACCACCGTACAACCACCGTATTCCAGCGAATTCCTTCTTGCTATTCCCAAAACTCAAAAGACTATTCCGGGGACACCGTTTGAGTCGATTGAAGAGATTCAACGTGAATCGTCCTGGACTTTGAAGGCCATCCCTACCGATGACTTTTTAGCATGCATTGTGGATTGGAAAAAAGGTTGGCATAAGTTCATTGCGTCCGGAGGTGATTACTTTAAAGGTAATGAAATAAATATGGAAAAATAAATAAAATTTTTTGAAAAAACATTAATTGGCCTTACTTTTTGGACACAGTAGTAGGATAGCAAAATAGTCCCAGCAAATACTTTTTTGCTGGGTTTTTTCATACAGTCTTTTACACGCTTCTTAGCAATTGTTCACAATGAACAAGATTTTACCATAAAAAAATTATAAACAAATCTATTTTTAATTAATTAAATCTATACGTTAAAGATATTGAAAAACACAGTTTAGAACAATATTTTAAGTACATAATCTCAATTTTCTGCGAAGTACATAATACAAAACTTAATGCTTTCTTTACCAGACTATCGACTGCACGCTCAATAGCGAAAGAGAGTATGTATTTTTAATATGCAAGCTTTGTTTGGATGGGAAAGATTAGGTTGGGGAAATTCTTTTCCGAACGACACCACCATCTGCCCAATGTCGTAATTTAAATTTGATGAAATCTTATTAGAGATATTTCAGTATTTTTCGAAAAGGGAATCTTAATTTTTGATTAAAAACTTTAGGGGGAAAGTAGAATACACCAAAGAAAAGTTTAATGAATGGCTGACAGATTTTTGTTTTCTTGGTCTTAAATTTAAGGATTAACTTTTTCCGAAGAATTTTCCTGTAATTACCTATCGATTTTTCAGCATAAGGAATTCTCTTTTAAAATAGGCTGCTCAGAAATTCTCCATTCAATGGTTAAACGTGATTGATTTTGGAGGCTGTAGAAATTTATTTGCTTTTTAAGCGAGAGATATGAATATGATTAATAGTTGATGAATTCACTTTATTTATTGCGAAATTTTGGCCAATAGTTTTCGTGAATTTTTCGCTGAATTGCTATTTGTTTAATTTTTAAAAAAATCTCTTTACTTAATGCAGAATTATTCAATTAAATATGGGATTCAAATTAAAACTTTCTAATTTTTTTATATATACTTTTAAATTTTTAGGGAGTATAAAAAGGTATATTTTATTATTTAAACAAATTAAAAATTATTTATAATTATTTTAAACAAATATTTTATTTATGTATTTTAAAACGTTTTCATCTTATATATATTTTAAACCTTTTTCTAATAAAATAAATAAACTGCTTTTGACGGATATGTCTCTTATACATGCTTGTAATCTATTTTTTCTTGCTAACTGTTTTTCATCTTTTTATAACAATCAAACAGTTATATATTTTTAATTAAACTCTAGAGTTTTCGCAGAATATTTAAAAATTTATTAGTTTTCATAGTTTTCAATTTTTTCTCAAGTAAAATAATTTTACATTTATAATATTTTTAATGCACTGTGCTTTATAATTTTGTTATTACAAATATATTTTATGTGTATATGATTTCTATTATATATATCTATTATATTTCTATTATATATGATTTCTATGCACAGTTTTTTAAGATTCCATTATAAATTATTCTTCATACCATAGGAATTTTAAGCATTGCTAATTTAAGAACGAATATAATTAATATTCTTTTAAGAACAAAAATGAAATGTTAAAATAAATAAAATATAACAAACTATACTGAAATTTTAAATAAATAATAACAATAAAAGCCATATGCTACAAAAAATTCTTCTTGTGTTATTTTTGAACTGCTTTGTTATAATGAATACTAATGATGTGTTTTTTGTAGCCAGTATTTTTTTTTATTTTTTTTTTATTTTCATTTAGATGCCAGATATTACAAAATTAAAAGTTTAATTAAATATATTCCCAAAAGATGTTGTATAGCTTTATATTTAAATATATGTTACATATTTTTAGTATGCCCTATATTAATTTTAACTATTAAATTCTAATAATTAACTCGCTTAAATTTGAAAATTAACTCCGTTTTTTATACTGATGAAAAATAACTTTGCAAATATTTTCAAATTAATTATTTTTGTTTATATTTTAATTATCTTTTCATTTATTTTGTAATTCATAAAGCTATTTAAAATAAATAACTTGTAACTTATATTTGTTATTATTTAAAAATGAGCATATTTTAATAATAAATTATTTTAGATTAACAATGAAAAATAAGATTTTGAATAAAATATTTTTAAATGATAATATTACAAAATAAACAATTAATAAAGGGTTTTTCAAATTTTTCCCTCATGCTTCATGGAGGTTAAATTAGAATTGGTGTATTTCTCTCATTAGCAATTCTGTATATTTTGCATTTTGTTTTATAATAAATAGAAGGTTTACATTGGTTAACTCTAAGCATATTATTAAATAATTGATTAATAAAATATTTTTTCATTGAATGTTATTCTTCATTTAATGCAACAGTATGTCTATTGCAAGAAAATATTTTCAGCATTTTTATCCTTAACATTAGATTATTTCCTTTTCTATGCATTTCAAAAAACTAAAATTCATAGAAATTTTCAAAAAAATTTCAGTTTTCTGAAATTCATTAGTTTTATTTCTTGTTCACTCTTTTTTGACAGTAATTTTTCTCTTCCAATGAAGATTTTTGTTATTAAGTAAACATTAATAGACTTCAGGAATTGAAACCTTTTTTGTTAATTAAATCGATTCAAATTAAAAGTAAAATAATAACATATTAATAAATGGTTAAGATTCCGTTTCCAAAGAATCTTAATAAATTTTGGTGTCCTTTAAATTTATCAAATTAATAAATATGTTAAGTAGAGTAATATTCTACTTAACATATTTACGTTGAAGTATGTATTTGTAACATATCTGCTTGATATGTTACAAATACATACTTCACGTAAAAGACTTGAATTTTTCTCTATGGGCGCATATCTTACCAATCATTTGATTATAACATTTATACTAATATAAAATAATAATACATATAAATGATAAACTATTAGCAGTTTATGTGAAATACTGGTATATAAATACTCCAGTCGGTCCAACAGAAGGAAGTCACCTGAAATACAATTGCCTTTCTAAAATGGTTAGTCATTTGCCATGATAAAAAATATTGTCACCATGCTCATTCAATATGCGTATTGTTTGTTATATAAGCACCAGAAATCTCCAGCTTTTCATATCATTTTTCAGTTACTGTGACCCTCTAAAGTATACTTTAATATTTATTAATCATTCATAACAAGATACCACAAGATTTAGAAAATTTGTTTGAAAAAATTAAATGGTATTTATTAAATATTATTAATTAAAATCGTTGATTAACGCAATAAAAAAGTATACATTTAAAAAATAATTAATCATCAGTAGCATCTAGATATTCAATAACTAAAGAAAACAATAGTTATTATTGTAAATTTCCAGGACTTAAAGTGGTAAATTATCAAAAGTTCCTTTTTTGCAAAATTCATTATTTCCTAAATTTTATAGCGTATTCATTACTTTAAAAAAAAGTATATATGGTTGAAATTTTTATCTTTATACATACTAAGAAAATTACACCTGGGATCATAATTATAACAAACATAATAAAAAATCATCAAACGATCTTAATATCTCAAATTGATGTCTGAATGCTAAATATAAAATTTTCATTTCAGTTTTTGATAGAATACAATTTTATTCATCCCACAAGAATAATATTTACTTCGAATGTTTTTACCGTCTCTGAAAAAAATTGTATAATAAGCATTTTTTGCAAACTCCCATTTATTTGAATATGAATTTTATTCAAGTACTTTTAAGCAAAAGTGGAATCGCCACAATAAAAAGTCACGAGTATTATTTTACATATAACATTGGCGAATATCTTTGAACCAGAATGGATATATTTGCCTAAACTCTTTAGCCGATGTATATGTGAAATGCAAAGCAATTTCTCTTAGCTCATTTACCACCGTCACACATAATTGAGATCGTAATGTCCCATTCAGAATGCATTCTTATTCTATTCGCCGTTTTCCTCCAGAACAGTTCCTTTCGGTTGCACGGATATCAGACTACTTTCAGATAAAAAGAAAGAAAGAAACGGGCATCATTCAGATCGCCAGCAATACATCTCACCAAATTAGCATTTTTCTTCGATTCCTGGGCACATTTTTCGATGCAATTTGACTTTATGATATGCGGAAGAACGTCCCTGATGCGCGTTTTGTTTCCGTCTTGTGGAGAACATTTGCAGCGGGCGTTCCCCCTCTGTAACCTTATATATAGCGATGTATATAAATAGAATGTCTTGTTGTATGCATTCGCGAGTGTCGTTTACAAGGTATTTGTCAGTTTGAATACAAGCATACAATATGTTAAGGAGAACGATAACATTTGGTTCCTGTGAAACCGTTGGTCACAAATGTAGGACTGCGACCATTTCTGGAGCATTTTTCCGCATTTCGAATGGATGATAATAAATTATTACCATATAAAGATATTTGTAAAATATGCATTAAACATTATTCTTTTACCTCGCATTCAATTCTTTTCACAAACGATATAGAGTCTCGCTTTCGACATGAACAATTTTTTTTTATTTTTTATGTATAAGGGAAATATTTCTGAATAATTTTTTACCTTTAATCCTTTTACAGGTAAGGAATTATTACCTTTATTAATTGTTTAACTTTAATTAATTGTTACCTGATTAATATTGAAAATTGAAATTGATATTGATAATGAACAGAATTTTGAAAATTCCTTTTTTGCAAATAAATTTTATAGTTTTAGACAATCATTCAAATTTTGCACAGTTATTTGATTTCAGTCAAAACATCCCAAAAAATGAGCAAATGTAAAATCAATTTCATTTTTAAAGGGAACAGATCAAAAAAGGTTTTGTCCAATATAAATTTTCGAGATGTGCCAAAATTTCATTTCCTTTAAAAAAATTCAATATTCGACGTTATTGCATTTATAAAAAGCAAAGATATACATGCTAAGTTAAAAAATAATTGACTACATTAACATGTAAATAAATGATCAAATAATTTTTATTATTAAAAATGAATTATTTTTGCAAATATAGTAATAATAATAATAATAGGAAATCTGTTTAAATATTCTTTTTTTAGCGTTAGATCATTTCATACACAAAAATACAAAAAAAAAATTAGATAAACAGGACCCCAAACGTAAGAGGAATATTTACTTCGAGTTTCATTGCTGTCTCTGAAAAAATTGCATAATAAATATTTTTTTACAAAACTCATATTTATTTGATTATGAATTTCATTCAAGTGCTTTTAAGCAAAAGCGAAATCGCCACAATAAAAAGTCACGAGTATTATTTGGCATATAACCTTGGCGAATATTTCTTGAGCCAGAATGGATATATTTGCCTAAACTCTTTAGCCGATGTAAATGTGAAAAGCAAAGCAATTTCTCTTAGCCCATTTACCACCGTCACACATAATTGAGATCGTAATGTCCCATTCAGGATGCATTCTTATTCTATTCGCCGTTTTCCTCCAGAACCGTTCCTTTCGGTTGCAAGGATATTAGACTACTTTCAGAAAAAAGAAAGAAAGAAACGGGCATCATTCAGATCGCCAGCAATTCACCTCACCAAATTAGCATTTTTCTTCGATTCCTGGGCACATTTTTCGATGCAATTTGACTTTATGATATGCGAAAGAACGTCCCTGATGCGCGTTTTGTTTCCGTCTTGCGGAACATTTGCAGGCGGGCGTTCCTCCTCTGTAACCATATATATAGCGATGTAAATTAACAGAATGACTTGTTTTATGCATTCACAAGTGTCATTTACAAGGTATTTGTGAGTTTGAATACAAGCATAAAATATGTTAAGTTGAACGATAACATTTGGGCATGTGAAACCGTTGATCACAAATGTAGGTCTGCGACAATTTCTGGAGTATTTTTCCGCATTTCGAATGGATGACAATACATTATAGCCATATAAAGATATTTGTAAAATGTGCACTAAACATTATTCTTTTACCTGGCATTCAATTCTTTTTACAAACGATATATCGTCTCCCTTTGGAATTGAACAAATTTCTTTATTTTTAATATATAAGGGATATATTTTTCTGTAATTGTTTATTTATAAGCACGAGCAATTAAATTTTTCCAAAAATAATTTAATAGTTTTAGTCAATCATTTAATTCTTGCAACATACAAAAAATGAAAAATTGTAAAATTATTTTCATTTTTAAAATTAACGTATTGAAATAGCTTCGTGCAACATAAGAAATACAGTTTTCAAGACGCATCAAAATTTCAATTTCTTTAAAATATTCGTTTTCCAACGAAATAATTTCATTATTAAATAGTAAAAATATAATTGTTAAGTAGAAAATTAATTTATTACATTAATATGTAAATAAATAGCCAAACAATTTTTTATTACAAAAAATTAAAAAAGCACTGCGTAGGCATCTCATAAAAATATCGTTTATTAATAGGAAATCTTTGTCAATATTTAAATCTTTTTTTTAAGTGGTAGATAATTGAATGCACAAAAAAAGGAAAGTAGAGAAATAGGAACCCAAACACACAAAAAGAAATAAATATCTTCTTCAAAACTCTAATTCTTAATATTAATTGATTTTAAAAACTCCAGGTAACACAGGTATGTATGGTTGATATTTATATATTTATATATGATAAGGAAATTGCTCTTATAATCGCAATTATAAACATATAACATACAAAATAAATAAAAGTCATCAGACGGCCGTAACTTCTCAAATTGATGTCTGCCTGCTAAATACAAAACCATCATTTCAGTTTTAGTTAGAATACAGTTTTATTCACTCCACAAGAATATTCACTTCGAGTGCTATTACTGTCTCTGAAAAAATTTTATAATAAATCATTTTGCAAACTCATATTTATTTGATTATGAATTTTATTCAAATACTTATAAACAAAATGGAATCGCTACAATAAAAAGTCACGAGTATTATCTGGCATATAACCTTGGCGAATATTTTTTAAACCAGAATGGACATATTTGCCTAAACTCCTTAGCCCATGTAAATGTAAAAAGCAAAGCAATTTCTCTGAGCCCATTTACCACCGTCACACATAATTGAGATCGTAATGTCCCATCCAGAATGCATTCTTATTCCATTCTCCGTTTCCTCCAGAAGTGTTCCTTTCGGTTGCAAGGATATCAGACTACTTTCAGAAAAAGAAAAAAAAAAAAAAAAAAGAAATGGGCATGATTCAAATCGCCAGTAATTCACATAACCAAATTAGCATTTTTCTTCAATTCCTGGTCACATTTTTCGATGCAATTTGACTTTATGATATGCGAAAGAACGTCCCTGATGCGCGTTTTGTTTCCGTATTGTGGAGAACATTTGCAGCGGGCATTCCCCCCTCTGTAACCTTATATATAGCGATGTATATAAATAGAATGAATTGTTTTATGCATTCGCGAGTGTCGTTTACAAGGTATTTGTGAGTTTGAATACAAGCATAAAATATGTGAAGGAGAACGATAACATTTGGGCCTGTGAAACCGTTGATCACAAATGTAGGTCTGCGACAATTTCTGGAGTATTTTTCCGCATTTCGAATGGATGACAATACATTATAACCGTATAAAGATATCTGTAAAATGTGCACTAAACATTATTCTTTTACCTCGCATTCAATTCTTTTTACAAGCGATATATCGTCTCCCTTTGGAATTGAACAAATTTCTTTATTTTTAATATATAAGGGACATATTTTTCTGTAATTGTTTATTTTTAAGCGTGGGCAATTAAATTTTTTCAAAAATAATTTAATAGTTTTAGTCAATCATTTAATTCTTGCATAGTTACTTGATTCCAGTCGCAATATACAAAAAATGAACAATTGTAAAATTATTTTCATTTTTAAAATTATCATATTGAAATAGCTTCGTGCAACATAAGAAACACAGTTTTCAAGACGCGTCAAAATTTTAATTTCTTAAAAATATTCGTTTTTCAACGAAATAATTTCATTATTAAATAGCAAAAATATAATTGTTAAGTAGAAAATTAATTTATTACATTAATATGTAAATAAATAGCCAAACAATTTTTTATTACAAAAAATTAAAAAAGCACTGCGCAGGCATCTCATAAAAATATCATTTATTAATAGGAAATCTTTGTCAATGTTTAAATCTTCGTTTTTAAGTAGTAGATAATTGAATGCACAAAAGTATAAAAATAGTGGAACAGGAACCCAAACATCAAAAATAAATAAATATCTTCTGCAAAACTCTAATTCTTAATATTAATAGATTTTAAAAACTCCAGATAACACAGGTATGTATGGTTGATATTTATATCTTTATATATAATGAGGAAATTATGCCTATAATCGCAATTATAAACATATAACAAACAAAATATATAAAAGTCATGAGACGGTTGTAACTTCTCAAATAGATGTCTGCCTGCTAAATGCAAAACTTTCATTTCTGTTTTGTATGAATACAGTTTTATTCACCCAACAAGAAAAAAATTTACTTCGAGTACCATTACTGCCTCTGAAAAAATTGTTTAATAGACATTTTTTGCAAACTCATATTAATTTGATTATTTTATTTTATTCAAGTATACTTTTAAGCAAAATGGAATTCCCCACAATAAAAAGTCACGAGTATTATTTGGCATATAACCTTGTCGAATATTTCTTGTGCCGGAATGGATATATTCGCCTAAACTCTTTAGCCGATGTAAATGTGAAAAGCAAAGCAATTTCTCTTAGCCCATTTACCACCGTCACACATACTTGAGATCGTAACGTCCCATTCAGAATGCATTCTTATTCTATTCGCCGTGTCCTCCAGAACAGTTCCTTTCGGTTGCAAGGATATCGGACTACTTTCAGAAAAAAGAAAGAAAGAAACGGGCATCATTCAGATCGCCAGCAATTCACCTCAACAAATTAGCATTTTTCTTCGATTCCTGGGCACATTTTTCGATGCAATTTGACTTTATGATATGCTAAAAAACATCCCTGATGCGCGTGTTTCCGTCTTGCGGAGAACATTTGTAGCGGTGAACCTTTGTGAACCTCTGTAACGTTATATATAGCGATGTATATAAATAGAATGCCTTGTTTTATGCATTCGCGAGTGTCGTTTACAAGGTATTTGTGAGTTTGAATACAAGCATAAAATATGTTAAGGAGAACGATATCGTTTGGGTCTGTGAAACCGTTGATCACAAATGTAGGACTGCGACCATTTCTGGAGTATTTTTCCGCATTTCGGATGGATGATGGTAAATTATAGCCGTATAA
Source organism: Caerostris darwini (assembly GCA_021605075.1). NCBI lineage: Eukaryota > Metazoa > Arthropoda > Arachnida > Araneae > Araneidae > Caerostris > Caerostris darwini. The sequence goes on along the minus strand of BPLQ01005679.1, from coordinate 100,729 downwards.
AGATATTTCTAAAATATGCATTAAACATTATTCTTTTACATCGCAAACAATTCCTTTCCCAAGCGATATATGGTCTGCATTTGGACATGAACAAATTTCTTTATCTTTATTATATAAAAGAAATATTTCTCTATAATTGTTTTTTTTTTTTAACCACGGACAAATTATTTTTTTTCAAAAATAATTTAATAATTTTAGACAATCGTTCAAATCTCGCATAGTTACTTGATTTCAGTCATAAAAAACAAAGAAGGAAAAATTATAAAAATAATTTCATTTTTAAAATCGACATATTGAAATATCTTCGTCCAATATAAGATTCACGTTTTCAAGACGCATCAAAATTTCAATTTGCTTAAAATATTCATTATCCAACGAAATAATTTCATTAATAAATAGCAAAAATATAAATGTTAAGTAGAAAATTAATTTATTTCATTAATATGTAAATAAATGGCCAAGCAATTTTTTATTACAAAATGTTAAAACAAAAACTCGTAGGTATCACATAAAAATATAATTTATTAATAGGAAATCTTTGTCAATATTTAAATCTTTTTTTTAAGTGGTAGATAATTGAATGCACAAAAGTAGGAAAGTAGAGAAATAGGAACCCAAACACACAAAAAGAAATAAATATCTTCTTCAAAGCTCTAATTCTTAATATTAATAGATTTTGAAAACTCCAGGTAACACAGGTATGTATGGTTGATATTTATATATTTATATATGATAAGGAAATTGCTCTTATAATCGCAATTATAAACATATAACATACAAAATAAATAAAAGTTATCAGGCGGCCGTAACTTCTCAAATTGATGTCTGCCTGCTAAATACAAAACCTTCATTTCAGTTTTAGTTAGAATACAGTTTTATTCACTCCACAAGAATATTCACTTCGAGTGCTATTACTGTCTCTGAAAATTTTTTATAATAAATCATTTTACAAACTCATATTTATTTGATTATGAATTTTATTCAAATACTTATAAACAAAATGGAATCGCTACAATAAAAAGTCACGAATATTATTTGGCATATAACCTTGGCGAATATTTTTTAAACCAGAATGGATATATTTGCCTAAACTCCTTAGCCCATGTAAATGTGAAAAGCAAAGCAATTTCTCTGAGCCCATTTACCACCGTCACACATAATTGAGATCGTAATGTCCCGTTCAGAATGCATTGTTATTCCATTCTCCGTTTCCTCCAGAAGTGTTCCTTTCGGTTGCAAGGATATCAGACTACTTTCCGAAAAAAAAAGAAAAGAAAGAAATGGGCATGGTTCGCCAGTAATTCACCTAACCAAATTAGCATTTTTCTTCAATTCCTGGCCACATTTTTCGATGCAATTTGACTTTATGATATGCGAAAGAACGTCCCTGATGCGCGTTTTGTTTCCGTCTTGTGGAGAACATTTGCAGCGGGCGTTCCCCCTCTGTAACCTGATATATAGCGATGTATATAAATAGAATGCCTTGTTTTATGCATTCGCGAGTGTCGTTTACAAAGTATTTGTGACTTTGAATACAAGCATAAAACATGTTAAGGAGAACGATAACATTTGGTTCCTGTGAAACCGTTGATCACAAATGTAGGTCTGCGTCATTTTCTGGAGTATTTTTCCGCATTCCGAATGGATGATAATAAATTACTGTCGTATAAAGATATTTGTAAAATGGGCATTAAACATTATTCTTTTACCTCGCATTGAATTCTTTTTACTAACGGTATACGGTCTGCCTTTGAACATGAACAAATTTCCTTATTTTTCGTATACAAAGGACATATTTCTCTGTAATTGTTTACTTTTAACCACGGGCAAATAAATTTTTTGAAAACTAATTGAAAAGTTTTAGACAATCATTCAATTCTTGCATAGTTATTTGATTTCAGTCACTACATACAAACAAATGGACGAATGTAAAATTAATTTCATTTTTATTGGGAACAGATTGAAATAGTTTTGTTGAACATAAGAAATCCAGTTTTCAAGACGCATCACAATTTGATTTCCTTAAAATATTCAATAATCAAAGAAATAATTTTATTAATAAATAGCAAAAACATAATCTTTAAGTTCAAAAATAATTTATTACATTAATATAGAAATAAGTGGCCAACCATGTTTTAATAAAAAAAACATTTCGTAGGCATTCAGAAAAATATCGCTTATTAATAGAAAATCTTTGTCAATGTTTTTAGTTGCAGATAATTAATGCTCAAAAATATACAAAATAGAGAAATAGGAATCCAAAAGTCCAAAAAAAAAAAAAAAAACAGCAACAAATATATCCCTCTAAACTCTAATTCTCAGTATAGATATATTTTAAAAACTCCATACAATATTCGCATTATTCAATTCATTATTTACCCTTAAAACCAAAATATTATCAACTTTTGAATAGATATGTATACGATAAAATAGACGAAATAATCATACTAGCCTATCCTGTAATAATTATGAATTATTTCATTGCTTATGCAATATGGAAGTTTGATATCAGTAGTTTGTCTCTAAATTATTTATAAATTCTTTTTATAGCCATTAATAATAATTCGAGTTTGAAACTCTTTACCATGATAAATATTAATATGTCATTACATTCGCACTATAACACCATGAAACTCATATTTTATCAGCATATCTACTTGGTTATGAATGTAAATTGTGCAATGTTAGATGGAAATCTACTAAAAGTTACTCTTGCAATTCTAAATTTCTTTTGAATAAAATGTACATTTTTGAGTTATCATTACAGTGACTCAAAGTTCTGACATTTAATCTGCGAGTTTGACATGCTTATTTAAAGAAATCAACACATAAAATTTGAAATTTGACATTAATATTTCAGCAAAGGCAATCAAAACCTTTTATGATGTCTCATGTAAGACATTAATTATTACGTTTACAATGTAAATTATAGTTATAGTTTATAATAAAGATTATAGTTATAGTTTACAACGTAGATTACATTAATTTGTGATATATGGCTTCAGTGTCGGTAATCCTTCTCGTAAAACAAATGTTTTACCTTTAAAGTTGTTTAGTATTTTCGAATTATAAATAAAATTACAAGTCACTATAAAAGAACGTTTGAAGAACTGGGGTTCAAAATGTATACAAGTTGAAAATGAACAAGTTGAAGGTAACTGAAAGAAATATCCAACGAACGAGTCACTAACTGAAATCTCACGAAGAGTGAAATTAAATATTTACACTCCAGCACTTCATTAAATATTTAATGCACCTTCCGTAATATCATTAGCGAATAAAGCTTTGCCATTCTGGGGAGCATATTAAAGCATATTCTCTAAAATTAGTTAGTCAGATTCGATTGAATATTTGACCATTAAACCTTTTACAAAAGCACTAATATAACTGAAAATATGGTAATTGAAACTTTCGTATGTGATTATAAAGGGAAACCATGACTAAATAAAATATTTTCTGTGTTTTGTATTATTTTCAGAACATATAATTAGGATTTTCCTGGTTAAATATTTTTACAATGTTAAGACCACTAACTCTCAATACTAAAACTCAACACCAATAATATTCAAGCCTTTTTTTGTCCATCGTGGGAGAAATAATCTTCCCAGAGATACTTTCAGAAATAAGTACCATCTGTTTATGACAGAAACCTTGAAAACCTCCCCGCAGAGAGTTTGCATTATATATATATATATGCTTCAGAATAGTTATATGTCTATAGACTTACATATTTACAAACAAATGTCACTCAAACATTTGTGTAATATCTAACATGTATCAACCTACCGTATCTACCTAATATCTTCCAATATCTAATGCTGGGGAAACCATGACGAAAATTTTCATACGTCTATGAAATCTTTTTTCTGATCGGATGGATATTTATGTCACGTCTGTATTTATTTAATTTCTTTTTAAATTTAAAAATTTCGCTTAAATTTAATTTGTTTTAAGTTACATTGTTAAATTATGTTATTTTTCTAAAACATTTTTGAATTGTGCTAATTTGCATTATTCAAGTAAAAAAAAGGAAAGAAAATTACTCACAGACGTTTGTTGTTTGTCACTTATATATATTGTATTTTTTGGGAAAACAAAATTATTTGGACAAACTGAACTGTTCCATTCCAATATATATTTTCTAAGATAAATTTTATTGTTTAAAGAAGCACTTAATTTAATGGCCAGTCTTGGATATATAACAAAGAGAGAAAAGCTTAATCCACCAACTACAATTATCTAAGAAAAAGAATACTTTCCAGCAATCCATGTGAAATAAAATGAGTATTACAATTAACGCTTACACTCATAGTCGTAAAAGTAAAATGAGAGAAACAGTAAGGCATTTTTAAAGTGCGAGTTTACCATACACCATCATAAAATGCGCCATTCAAGCAAACATTAGTCTTTTTTCCTCAGAATTAGTGGTGAATTTGTACCTGCACCACGATAATCACACACTCGCAATGCGATATTCCAGTTATACATGGAAAAAGAGGTGACCAATTTCAAATGTCAAGATAATAATTCGCCCCTTCTTTGTCAAATGAGGTGCGACGGGAAATTAAGAAGAAAATAAGAGTGAACGATGTACCAATAATCGGACAAAAAAGAATTATCTATTCAATCTTTCTTAATATACAAAGAGTACTTTGAAAAGAAAAAAAAGCAAAGCAAAAGAGAGTGAATGTGAGTAGAAAGTCAAAGTCAGCACATAGAAGTGAAAGAACATCATAAAAAAGATTTCTTCTGTAGGATGTGCTGTAACAAGAGAAAAAAGGTCATGCTGTTGAGTGTCAAAAGAATTCTCCTCCAGGGCAACTAGTCATTTCACTGACCTGCTACAAAGAATCCATTGCCTTGTTCAATGAAGTTCACAATGGCTTAAACCTTCTATATCAGCTGATCATAAAAAAAATTGACGTGAAATTGTTGAATTAAGAACTTTACCCCAGGGAAAGAAATAATTAAGAATGCATAAATTAAAATGTTTAAAATAAACATATTTGATGTATTATGGATGTGAATACAATGAAGGAATTGTCTATATATATATTACTAGAAGACAAGGCCACACGTTGCTGTGGCTTTCTTGTATTTCGTTCAATTATTAGATACTATAATTGGTATTGTTAAGGAAGTGATTGGTAAAGAATGATGAAAAGATCAAATTAAGCTTCAACGAATAGAAAATGTTTAACTTTTATTAATTTAATGAATGAGGTAGATAATGTTGATTTTTAACTCTGTTTTATAATTATTTTAAGTAATTTAATTTTTAATAATCATTACTTTCATTTAACTAAGAACTAAGCGATGAACAATATTTCTTGTTAGTCTTGTCTTTCGTCAAAATAAATAAATTTGATGGTTTTCGAACACGTGAGCATGCAACATACAGCTGCCCATGGGAGAAACACGGATTCTGAGGTTAGATTTTTTTGGTGGTCTTTTACTGAAAATGATAATTGAAAAAATACAATACAATTAAAATAAAATCGGGATATAATAAGAAAAGACTTTTAAAAAAATCCACAGTAAAATACAAATGCCAACGATCGTTTAAGGTACATGAACACCTTCGAAGGAAATTTTTTATCTTTGTACACATTTTTGGATTGAATGTATCTAAAAATTAATGATTACACATAAAAAAATTTCATTATTATTTTTTTTAAATTTTTATAAGCTAAAATAAGGGTAAAAATGGCCAAAAATTGATACTGTTACAAAACCTGAAATAAAATCAATATTTTTTAAATTTCTAAGTTTGTATTTGTACTAACATTTTACAGTGAATAGTCCTCTGGTAAATTTATATCTTTATTATTTAGTGCTAGTTTAAATGCTGTAGACACAAAATTCTTTCAAAATTTGCATGTAATTCCAAGTTTAACAATTAAAATAAAAAATATTTATGTAGCTATAATCATTTCAGAGGTCTATTCCCTGTAAATATTTATGAAAAACATAAATAGAAAGTTTTGTAGCATTTGGATCAAAATTACTTGTGTTATGGTGTTTCACATGAAAACAAAAAGCATAAAAATTCATTCTGAGAAAAAGCTAAAAACAACTTTTAATTAGATATATTACTTTTAAAAATGTTGTAAATATATTAAAATGCCATTGAATTATCAAGTTCATAGTCTTATTTATTAAAAAATATAGTTTTATTTTCCCTTAAAGCTGTAAATATTTTCTGAGCTTTGTTTTGAAAAAGTTAAAATTTGCTCAACAAAATTTTTTTTTACAACTTCCTGCTATTTGCAAAGGCTTTTTAATATGAAATGACCTGAATTTAAAATATATAGCCTTTTTGCAAATGTTTTGATTAAATATATTCAAAACCCCTGAATATCACATAAAAATATCAAATTTAACTATTTTTTATACAATTTATTCTTTAAAATATGGATAAACATTGCAAAAATGTGATATTGTTGCAAAACTTTATAATTCAAAAATAAATAAAACATGAATAGTTTTTCCCTTTGCAAGTATTTTTATGCTGGGAATATCCTTATGTAGGAAATATACTGTTTTCGAATTTATATCTCAATTATTTATACATTTTTGTATGCTTAAAGTTTGTCGACACAAACTTTTTTTTTACAAATTTACAAAAATTCTTAGTTTAAAAACTAAAATAAAAAAATTTATGAATTTAGATTAATTTCCATGTTCTATTCCTTTCATACATTTAAAGAAAACTTTTACATGAAGTTTCAAAGCATTTAGGACAGAAATATTTTTATTAAGAGGTTTTGAATGTATACAAAATGCATAAAAATTCAAATAAGAAATAATTAAAACCAACTTCTAAATGTAAATAAAAACAAATGTACAGACATAAAAATGTTATTGAGCTTTAAATTCTCCTTTATTAATATAAACACTTATTTATTTGTTTTGTTTTCTTTAAATAACTTCCAATTTAAAAGTACCATTTATCAATTTTTCTTCGACAATATTCAAATCACTCAAATTTATAACTCAAATTCTTTGTTTTTCAAATAACAAAAGTTTATTTAAAAAAAATGTCCTTGATTTTCAACTTGCAACTATTATAATACCTCTTATAAAATTTTAATGTTATCATTATATCAAATAATTGCAGAGTTTACTTCATTTTCACACTTTTCAAAAAATCCTTAAAATTCATCATATTTCTTTAAAATTATATTGTCTATATTATATTATCTTGCAGATCACATTTCATTTTAGAATTCTTAATCAAATAAAACACATGTTGACAAACTTTAAGCATAGAAAAGTTCAATGTTTTGATTCACAACTTTTCATTCGATATATTTTATTCCAATTCAAATTCAAATTTAGAAAATGTGTTTTTTCTTCTTCACAAAAAATGTTTTATTATTTTATGATGAAAGAAATCACAAGACAAATGGAAAAGTTAATGAGCTTTAAATTCTCCTTTATTAATATAAACACTTATTTAGTTGTTTTGTTTTCTTTAAATAACTTCCAACTTAAAAGTACCATTTATCAATTTTTCTTCGACAATATTTAAATCACTCAAATTTATAACTCAAATTCTTTGTTTTCCAAATAACAAAAGTTTTTAAAATAAAATATTCTTGATTTTCAACTTGCAACTACTAGAATACCTTTTATAAAATTTTAATGTTATCATTATATCAAAAAATTGCAGAGTTTACTTCATTTTCACACTTTTCAAAAAATCCTTAAAATTCATCATCTTTCTTTAAAATTATATTGTCTATATTATATTATTTTGTAGATCACATTTTATTTTAGAATTCTTAATCAAATACAACACATGTTGACAAACTTTAAGCATAGAAAAGTTCAATGTTTTGATTCACAACTTTTCATTCCATATATTTTATTCCAATTCAAATTCAAACTTAGAAAATAAAAAAAAATATTGATAATCAAATCAGGTAATACTTACATACATTTGATTTATTTCGAAATAATATAAATTTCATACAATATAATTTTTCACAATAGTACATAAAACAATAATATTCAGAACATCAGAATTTTACGGTTATGTAGTACAGGCATCGAGACACAGCGCCATCTAAAAATAGTCATTATATTGTTCGAAAAATGAAGCCACGAATTCCTCTAATTGCAGTATTGCAACCCTAAAGAAATTGGCGGAAAATTGGCGAAAATTCAGGGTTGCAAGATTGGCACCTTTCTCAATGCTAGATTTTAACCGATTTTGCATTTAAATACAAAAAAAATCTGAATAAAAACTATCCTATTTCTCAAGTTGGAACAAAACACACATTTAAAAAAAAAAAAAAGTTAAAATCGGATGGTTAGTTTCGGAGTTCATCGCGAACAAACATCGTGACACGGGAATTATATATAATAGATAATTTATTTTCATGTTTTCAATTGACGGTTAATGGTTAACATGTTTAATTGATATTGAATTAAAGGTTTCATGTTCAAATGCCCTCTTCATTGCTAAATAATTGATGTTAATTAGTTTTAATTGGAGTTAATACAAATCTGTCAGTTCCAAAAAAGGGTAGTTTTGAGTTTTCTGTGGCACTGACAATGCTGAGAGTGGAATGTGAGTGCACAAAGGATTTAATCATTTTTTATATTGAATATTTTGTATAATATATATATATATATATATATGTGTGTGTGTATTTGGTACCAGAACATGCACATAATAAATTGATACCGTAATTCCCAGCATGAAAATTTTTATCGTGTAAATAGAGATACTGCTTAATTGAGAAATAAGTATTTTATGTAGTTTTCTTTTTATATAAATTGTGCAAAAATATTGCCTACTCGTATTCCAGAAAATTCTTATTCAGGAACGAATTTGTTCCTAAATGCTTTTTCTGTTAGCTATGATCCCCTCTTTATGAAGGAAAAATGTGGTAGATTAGATTTTTTTTGTAGATTTTTAAATGTAGATTTTTTTTGCTACCTTGACCCAAATAGAATAAGTAGAAGGATGGACTTCGTGAGTGTTATTTTTAGCAAAATTAAAGTTTAGGAGGAAATTCCCATGAGATATTCGAAGCTTCTTTGCAAGCTGATTTAAATAAGTTGATTATCGACGTATTAACAATGTTATGCTTTCGGCCTTTCCTGCAGCAGCGGTAGATAATTTACATCCTACTTTTCCTATCCATTCTAATGTAAATACATTTCTTAATTATTCCTACCCTTATAGGTATAATTTGTCAATCAATAGATTTGTTTGTTTGCTTGTTTATTCTTTTGGGAATGTTCTTCTAGTTTCTACATTTACTATGAAGTATTAATTCACATTTTTAAAAAAATTTTCTTGCATTTCCTTACAGACCCTTCTTATTTTTTAACAACAGAGAATTCTGTTGTGTTTGCTCTTTTAACGATATTTAAACTAGGTTATTTTTTTTTTTTTTTTTGTTCTCACCTGTAATTTTCTTTTAAAGATGATCGTTTGATTTATCCCACATGTTGCCTCACACATAAATGGCTCCACATGCTTAATATGAAAAAAATCTAAACGGAAGCCGTGCCCTATAATTCAAAGACCCTGTCTGGGTGGGCGTGAGCTGACTGGAGGGAGAAAGAAATGTAACGCCAGCAATTTGCGTTTGGTTTTCGAAAAACGCAGTTGTGTTTTTACAGTCCACTTTTTTGTGCTATGTGTTTTATTCCTAGACCATAATACCACGTATCGGGTGATTATGTTTTTTATAAGCTTCTCAACATTTGTTCTTACCTTGCTTTCTGTAAGTCCCTATTTTTCTTTGCAACTATGTTACCTGAGCTTTGTTTGGGCTCAGTATAACGCTTTAAGAAATTATAATGATGCTTCATAATCATGAGTTTTTAGAATGATATTCAATAAATGCAAATTTGTTTTATCGCTTTGCTTAGGTATTGCCCATGTTTCCAAATACTGTTTTCAGACTGCGTTACTTTCTATCACTATCTAGATTTCATTCAAATTCTAGACTTAATTTGTTTTGCAGTGAATTTCACATTATTTCTTTCTAACTCTCTTTAGGCCTTTCTTTATTCGAACACTGTGTTGTTGTTACCAGTTGGCGTGATTTCTAGTCAGTCTATTACAGGATTGTTTGTTGTGCCTTTATTCTATAAAATCTTATTTATTTAATCTGTTTATCTGCTCAACTTCTAACGTAAGGATTTTGTTCCCCTATGTTTATGTACTTAATCGATTGGAAACATTTCCACTTTTCTTTTAATTGTTTTGGGATGATGTATCAAAGGTACAATGAATTGAGTTTTAGTTTTTAATGTGTAATTTAAAATTGTAGTGTAAACATTATAAACAATTTATATGGTGAAGGATCTTTTACATTTGGCGATATGTTGTTCTTTTATCTAAGTTTTGTATAATGGAAAATATTTTTTGTCATCTTATCTCTTTCTGGGTGAATTCTGTATTGTTAACATTAACTCGTGTGTGATATTAATATAACTGTTTCGAAATTATTATTCGATTTATTTTTGGACAGATAATTCCCGGATTTGCTACTGGATTATTTTTCGGAATAAACTTTCCCAGTGTAGAAAAAGAAACAGCAAATTCAATTATGCTGCCTCAATTAGTAGGCAGAGGGCCACATCATGGAGAATACTTGGTAACCACAAATGTTATAATTGTGAAAATGAAAGTCATTAAACAGCTAAACTTCTAAATATGGATGTTAAACAACTCCCAAATATGAAATTTATTTAAAAAAATTTTTTTTTGTTTAAATTGTGTTAAACGGTATTGTTGGATGTGCTCCCCGATATTAAATATAGATAATATATATAGCATAGAATAGAATATAACTAAGTATATTAACTATCTAATTACAGATATAATATAACTAGAGCGACCATCCTATCTCTATCACGGGAATCAAGAAAATGTCGATTAACTATCGATTTTAATCGAAGGGAGCAATGGAACAGTTTCTTATTGCTGAAGTCGAGTTTATTTGGATAGAAAAGCGAACAACCTGACAGTTTCTGAAATAAAGATAAGTTGAATGATTAAGAGACGTGGAACAGTTATATAACCTCACAACAGAGGAATAATTGACTGGAGATATAAAAGTTTCAAAAGAAATAATGATTGATTTGGAAACTAGATTAGCAAAAAGAATCAAAGATAACTCTGTCAAAGCTGAAAGGTTTTCATAAGCTTTTAATTCTTCAAATATTGATGTTATTAATCAAAAACTCGTTGCTCTTAATTTAGCAAGACTAGCAATGTCTACGTTTTATGGTAATAACTTCCGTTAATTAAACTTATGCAATTCATTTGAAATTTCATTTACCAAACACCCTAAAGTAACAAATGAATAATCTCAAATGATGTTTGAGTGGTAATGTTGCTATATTCCTTTCCGGATTAGACATATCAGATGAAAATTATAGAAAAGATCAAAAGAGAGATTAAAGACAGATATAGTAATAATATATTAATTAATATGCATATAAACTTATTAATTAACTTATGCCCAATAAGAGCTCTAATGATATAAATGGTTTGAGGAAACTTCATGATAAACCACAGGCACAAATGCATAGCTTAAAATCTTTGGGAATACCTACTGAAACATGTAGAAATTTATTTTGCCCTGCTTAAATGAAATTAATATCACCAGATTTAATATTAGAATTAAATTCTTTCAAATAATGATACCGAATTCAATTTGGAGCTTATTCTATTATTTATCTATAAAATATAAAAACTGCGAACTTTCTCCTCATAAATTTAAATTAGAAAACGAAACACATTCAATAAATTATCGAAAGGAAAATTTTCTTTCCCCTCATTAGAAGAGGAAAAAATTGACGGTTACCATAAGCCACATGTTCTGAAGTTTCGTCAACTAACTCGCCGCGTAGAAGAATGTTTAAAATCATTCTTCATATTCCCATAAAACCATTATTTGTACTTCATTTGATTTTAAAAAAAAGTCGAATTCTGAAGGGAAAAGAAGTGCTAATCGCCTATCTCGAAGCATATTGCACGATTCTGTAAAAATAAAAATACAGGATCATGTACGGAATGTGGCTCGATTCTCAAACAAAGCAATATGTTCCATTGAATCGGAACCCATTGTTTCGTCAGTACACAAAACAAAATAAAATATTCAAAGCACTCCTAACTTGTGCAGTTGTTATAAATGAAAATATTTAACAAGCTAAATTATTCTTAGATAGCATTAAACAACATACATTTATGAAAACTGAACTTGTTAAGAACTAAAATGTACTTATTATAAGGCAAGAAAAGTTTTTAATTTGTTCTTTTGCCTCTGACAAGCCTCAAACCTCATTATATAATATTGTAATACTTCATATGAAGAATAAAAACATAGTTACTGAAGCTTTTGAAGCGGATAATATGTGTGCTATCCAATTACCCACCTCTAACAAAAATATTATTAAGAAATATAGACTTTTGAAACATATCCATACTTCCCATAGAATTTCTCACCGTAAATGTTATATACTTCATAACAATGAGGACTTTATTAGGCAGTTTTGCAGAATAGCACCCTGGGAATTCTAACTGATTATTTAGATAATAAAATGTTGAAGATAATGCTCTTGAAAATTTTGAGTCTTCTATTGAAATTTTGAGCCAAATTGTTTCATCTCTATGAAAATATTTTGAACTATTTATATGAAATTATTGAATTATCCCTTGATATTGTCGAAAGCCGTGATAAAGTTATATTTTATCTCTCTCATCAGCGTGAAGTTCATAATAATGGCACTACGACCAGCTTGAGAATCATTCGAGATGACGGATCTCATACAAAACACTATCCCACCTTGAATGAGTGTTTACACTCAGGACCCATCATCTCTAATGATATTTCTGACATTCTAATAAAATTTAGAAACAATTCACTTACTTTCGAAGCTGATTTGATACAGAATATATTCGCATATACCTTTATATACCTAGATACTTATACCTTTTTGAATATATTCGTAGATGAGAAAGACAGAAACATTACCCGGTAATAATAACTTGAGTGTGTGATTCGACCTCCTGCAGAAGCAATGTTCCACTGTTTGACAAAGTACTACTTAACTGATAAACATAATTTTGAGCCTTTTATACAGGTTCGTGTCGCTATAGCGAAGGTATGGTATGACGATACTTTGGTTTTCCAATTATGAAAAAGAAATATTTGAGAGAGGAATAAAAAATTAATTATTTGGAAAAAGAATTCAGAAAATGATATATATTCAGAAGAATTCAGAAAGGTATGCGATATTCGAATCTGGAGTATTTAGGAAGTCAGATGACTTCACTATTCTGGTGGAAGCAGATATGATACAAGAAGACAAAATGAGGTAAGAAACAGCATAAAAGAATCTTTCTTATTACCTTAAGTAACAGAAGTTGGAGAATCGAAGAGAGATCATCTTCCAGAACCAAGAAAGCATATGAAAAATGCTGTGAAACTTACTGATGGTCATTGTCTCAATAAAGAACCCATGTGGCTATAGTTGGGGTACCTTTTAAGAACCTGAGAGGGATAGCAAATTTGTAATTATTTTAAGGGAAGTTTCAGATCAATCATGAACCGCAAATGTATATATTTGAAAAGACCAAACGGGTCGCCTAAATTGAAAAACTGATCTTTTCTTGCTGCAATTTTCAATTTTTAGGTAATATTTGTATTCTTCCTAAACGGTTATTTTCTTTATTAATTTTTTAAGGTAATATTATTGATTTTGTGATCTAATATTTTCCTATACGATTGAAAAATTTGCAAGTTACAAAAATGGTTTTATTACTATCTTTTTATTAAGGAAAGATTTCTTTTGCGTAAGTTAACTTGATAATAAGTAGATATTTTTAAATTAAAATTGGGAAGTTGCTAAAGCTAATTTGATAGTAAGTACATATTTTTAAATTAAAAGGGAAACAATTATTATAATTTATTTTAAACAATGAATACATTTAAATGAATAAGATGTCATGATGTTGTTCTTGAATCTTTTCTAAATATCAATTTTATAAATGTACATACGAATAATCAAATGTTTCAATTTTTAATGTGCATTTCTATTTCTTGCTTAGTGTTGTATATTTATCAATTTGATACAGTTTCTGTTTAGTATATTAGTATTTTTTTTATTTCATTCTATTTTATTATCATACGTAAAGCTGTAGCATATTAGCTATTTTGTTAGGGGAATATAAACAAATTTACATACTAGGTTCATAGGGAAATATAAAGACTGTACGAAATTGGAACTGGGAAATAATTTGTACGGGACAGCGACTACCATTAGAAACTGGAGGAAAAGTGGGAAGTTCAGTGAAATGTTTACTGCCACTCCATTAAGAAGCATTTTTGGCACCCCAGCGGCTATCGGATTGCTTATATGCCATGGTGAAATATCAGACCCAAGGAAGGGGTAGGAAAGAGGAGGGTAGACTGTGCTGGGGAAGAGGCTGACTTGTAAAGAGCAAATTAATTTAATCTAAATATTTGTTGTTGGTAAAAAAATCTTCCATTCCACAAATTCCTCAACCTATTTATAAGAACTTTTGTTTTAGAATGCCCATCCTTTTACTAGAATCTGTTTCGGTAACTAAATGCTTGCAGTCGTCAAATTTCTGTAAAGGAAATCGTATTTTGATTTAATCAATGTTCTTTAAATGCTATATTGCCATAATTTTGCACTGAAAGGATTTTTTTAAATCTCCTAACTGGAGATATCATTTGATAAATACAAAATTAGGATACAGGGAGTTCTTTTCTTGGGTGTTGAAGTAGTTAATATATTAGGGTTATTGTGGATAATTGATTGTATAAATTATTGTCGTTCGTTGCCCTAATCCTCTATTGAAATTTAAAGGTTTAAGATTTCGAATAGCTATTTTGATTATCCAAAGATTCATTTAATTTTGAAAACCTTTTAATGTACTTAGACTTACTGTTTTCAGAACTAATCTCAGTAAGGATCCACTTAACAACGGGGATATGTTCCAACAAAACGAAACAATGTTAAATGAGATCATCTTAACATGTAAGTAAAAGGAATAAGTGGAACAAAACTGAGAATAAAAAATATTTTCAATTTTTTTTGCTTGTTTTATTTTGTAATATTTATTGTTAAATACTTTTAACACATTATATGAAGACTAATTTATTGCTAATATGTTTTTTATTTATGAAACATTCATGGAAATAAATAAAAAATCGAATAAAGAAGTTATGTTTGTGATGAAGATGAATCTTCCGCATTTGACATTTTTTTGTTTTTAATGAAGATGTCAACTAATGTCCTTTGCTATTTCCTGCTTCATTCAGAAAGTAATTGTTGATAGCAATTCTTATCAATGATACTTTGTCTTTCGTTTGAACTTGTTGAACTGATCAAAATTTTAATCATTTTGTATATAAACTGATCCATAGTTGATGATATAGTAGTTAATTTTTTTTTCAGAATATCCATTAAAAGTTCCTTTTGCTGCTCAATTTCAGAAATGCTAATTTCGTCATCTTCGCCACTTGTTGTTCTATTAATACTTTAAGGTCGTCGTTGGGAAGATTTTCTTCTGTTGTAATTCGTAATAATTCTTCAATATCCTGCTCATTTATATTATCCAACCCTGTTTCATTTGATAGCTTGAAATTTTCGTTTTTCCCAAGAGAAGCCATTGTTGATGTCGATCAACAATGGCTTCTCTTGGGGCAACATCCTTGTTTAGCTATGACTATATATTCTTCCATACTTCTTTCAAACATTTCTTGGTGACCTTATTCCATGAAAGATTGATGTTGTCTACATCCTCCATGATAAAATAGTTTTTAAAACTTTCCAATGGATTGTTCATCTTTTAAGTGGGTTTTGTCAATAAGTTGTCGAAATGTCCTCTCTAGGTAATAAGCTTAAAATTTCCAATTTCGGGGAACCACAATATCACCATGTAATACTGAAACGCTCTAAGCTGTGCAGCGTTAAGTGCAGTCTTAATGTATCAAACAATAATCTTTAAACTATTCCTTAGTGGGGGTGTCCAAACTTGAGTAAATATTTTAAAAATAGAAATATTTTTCTCGTTAGTGTTGGAATAATTTGGACGAATTAAAATTTTAATCTGGTTCTCATTACTAGTTACTAGGAATTTAAATCCAATTTAAGCATTTTTGGCGTACTTACAAAGTTGGGTATTCATATTACTTTTTGGAAAAAGGGCTAATTTGATTTTTTAGGACGCCTTCATAGAAAGCAAAAATTGAAAGCAAAGAATTTGAAGTTTCGAATATTTCAAGAATATAATTATCAAGATATAGTATCAAATATCAAGTATCAAAGTATAGTAAATAATTGGCAACACGTAAAGAAAATACTAACCGACCAGCGATATATTAGCGAGCTACTAAGAAGCTGTTTTTGAGAAGTTTTAATAACAACAAAAATAATTTCAAATTTACACATCAACATCTTAAAGATCAAAAGAAAATTAATTGTTACAATAACTATAAACTGTTTATCTTTCAAAATTGCTTTGCATTACATATGTTTGACTAGCGCCCCTAGCAAATAATTGATTCGACCGTTTCCGCTTTCTGTTGCTAGCCTTCCATTGAATATTTGGTAGATCAGTATTGGTCTAATATTCTCATTACGTTCTAATAGTGATTGCGAAAATGTAAAATAGCAAAACTATGTTTAAAAAGGACATTCAAAATATAATCAGAAATAATAACTTGAAAAATAAAAAAAGAACTTGGTCCACAGCAATTTCGAAATATCTTAAGAACCTATTTTCTCAAGAGTGTTCTCCCTATACATATATATAGTTTGTATTCTCTTCTTTTACAATAGCTCACAAGTTGGAGGGGATATTATTTACTGAGTAAAGAATCAGGTACCTTCAGCAACTGTTTAGAAATTTAGCTAATTTAACATTTAATAAGAATCTTTTCAATGTGTCATTATCTAATGCTAAAGTGGGAGGATGTTTCTTAACGATAACTGTCTTATATTCAAGCAGAAAAACTAGTAAAACAATCATGTAGTCTTTCAAATGGTGACTTAACCATATTGTGCTTGTTTCAAATTATACTACAAATCAATAATTAAAAATAAATTAAACCGCATTTATTTATTAAAACTTTTGATTTAAAACTAAAAGATCACAATTTTGAAATGTTATAGTAAAAATTGAAAAGTATTAAAATTGATGAAACAATTTTTACAAAAATAATTTTTATTTACATTAATAGAGAAATGCTTCTATGTACCTATGCATTATAAAATGCTTTAAGTATTTGTTAATGCTTTTTTTACTGCTTTTATGTAACGTAAAGTATTTTAATAACTTCTCATAGGGAATCAC
This sequence comes from Caerostris darwini, assembly GCA_021605075.1. Taxonomy (NCBI): domain Eukaryota; kingdom Metazoa; phylum Arthropoda; class Arachnida; order Araneae; family Araneidae; genus Caerostris; species Caerostris darwini. Next base: position 83,367 of record BPLQ01005679.1, on the reverse strand, counting down.
TCTGAGTGCTTCCATTAAAATACTGTTAAAAAATATTATTAATAACGGCTACTAAATACTTAATCTTTAAATATTGCTAAAATTTTGGTACGAGCAATATTTTGTTGCAATGCCAGGTATTTTTATGTTAGATAATTTGCTATTACCATAAAAAAATATGTAATACTTTCAACATGGACCAAGAAGGGCATTGGAGCCCTACTGCATAGCATGTTTTTCTAGCATTTTGGAACAAGCACCTACAAGAGTGCTATCTGGAAAGGGAATGTTAAACTCTCCTCCGTCCCAGTTCGTTGAATCCTATTGAAGATTTATAAATAGGATTTATCAATTGATTTTTAAGGCTTTATGACAGCGTTATGCGTCATAAACATGAAAGCTTTCGGTTTGCCATCATTAATTTAATTTCAATCTAAGTTATTCTAGTTCAGAAGTCAAACGCGTTATTCACCGTTTATAACGCGTTATTCCGTTGTTCGAGTCGTCTCTAACTCTTACGGCAGTCTGATGGCCTATTGGCGATCTGGCCTTTGTTGCCACAGGCCTCAGGTTCGAATTCTGGCGGCGGCATGGATGTTTGTGAGTGGTTCGGAATCCACATTAAACTGTAGGTCACTGTCTAAATTTCCCAAATAGAGCGACAAGTCAAACAAAACTTCCCCTGAAATAATGTGCATGTGTATTTAACAATTTAGCAACTCAGTACAATTCGTCTCTAATAAGTTGTGTAAAGTACTTCTCAAAAATTTATTCGTTATATTATTACTTCTCAAAGGTTTTATTCGTTATATTATTACTTCAAAAAGGTTTTATTCGTTATATTATTACTTCAAAAAGGTTTTATTCGTTATATTATTACTTCTCAAAGGTTTTTATTATTTTGCTCTGTAAATTACTTCTCAATATTTTACTTTAAACTGTAGTCCCAATCTCTTTAGTCCTCGTGTGCACACGATAACCGTATAGCTACAAACCAAACCAAACATCCAGCCCTTATGAAAATTCCAGTTGTTTTCTAAATATTAAATTTGAAATTTTATTATGTAGGAAGGAATTACTAGGTAATATAGTCATGGTAAGTACAAAAAGAAATTTACATTAGTTTGCTCTAAAAAAAAGTATTTTTTATAAAGAAAATTGGAAACATTTTGCTTATTCAAATATTTCTATTAAATTTGTAATGGAAATAAAGTACATTTTCAAATTTTCCTAACACAAGTATTACATCCAGCGAACTTTTAGTTCAAAAATATATTTTTCCTGGCTTCTTTTTCCTAACTACATTCATTTACTACGATCATGTCAAGCACTGAACATCGGATCAATTTCAGGAAAGGTCTTCTGTGACGGATTTCATCATGCAAATTAAGGCGAACAAACTGCCTTCTCGGAAGCCATTTCATCAATCACTTTTTCTCTCGGTATAGGAATTACTTTATTTATGCATTTTTCTTCGAAACTTTTTGCATCTCTTTGCAAATGAAATTTTGCATGGATATTTTTCTTCATGTTTGTCAAACTCGGAGAGCTGAATTATAAATACATCTTCTGCTTTTATGCCTCCTGTATATACCTAGATCTTATTTGTAATTCGATATCAAAGAAGTAAAATGAGATGCATTCGTACTTTTTCCTTCGAATGAAATGCAAAACAATAAATAAAATGCAAAAACTTTTCTAAATATGATTTGGTACTCAGATTGTGATTGTTTGTGCATATTGTGATTCTTGTTTTTCTCTTTTAAAGCAATCCCTCTTTTGATATCTTAGAATTATTTTGAAAATCTACGACCGGTAAGAATTGTATTTCTGGAACGTTATACTTTATATATTGTTCAATTTCCTTACATTTTGTTTATTTCCTTCTAACGGATATTTTAACATACTTAATTATTTTTTATCTGTTACTAGTTTTTGTTAAAGAACTAATAATAATATTTACGATAACGATAAATTCATAACACACTTTATTAACACAAACATCGAAATAAAAATAGATCAATCTCCTCATTTCGCAATGGTACTACAGGCTTCAGATTCGAAACCCGGTGGCGACATGGGTGTTTGTTAATGGTTTGGAATCCACGTTAAACTATAGGTCCTGGTCTAATCAGCCCAAAGTGTGCACAAAATGCAAGCAACAAACCAAATCTCATTTTAAAAAGCAATGGACACGCCACCACTGTCAGATCAAATCGTTTTTTATTCGCTTGAGTAATATTAATCATTTATATTTTAATTAACTAGAAATTTCTTTAAAAAAATTTTAAAAAATATAAACACCTTTAAAAATCTGTAAACTTATTTTAATTCAATCTTTTTATCATTATGATAAGGGACGAAATTGTTTGGTTAGAAAGCATATTGGATTTTGGAATTGAGAGAGCTTTGTTCGTAGCGTAAACGACAACTGCCATGTCCATGATAAACAAACGTAATAATTCTAATCAACAAATTCAATGTTTGCCATAAATTTAAATATATTTCTAATCAGTGTGTAGTTTTTGTTACCATTTTTTAATGCCTTCATCTGTTCCTTGAGGTAATTTACTACTAGAAAAGCATGTAGTAGATTCAGATTTATTCAAATAAAATCTGCAGGGTATTCTTCTCAATAGGACCTATATTTTGACATCATAATTTCGAATCAACTCTCATATGGATGATATTTGATGCATTTTAATTTTCCTTCTGTTATCATAGTCCAAGGGTAGAACCTTTCGACCCATCGTGCCTTACCCTGGTATTGATATGCAAACATGGGAACTATCATCTCAGTTCCTTTGTCAGGTTTTCCAATCTGATAAAGGAACTGAGATGATAGTTCCCATGATTCGAAAATCTTAAAGAGCTTTGTATCATGGTTCTTCATGCCCCATATTAGAATTGTAAATTATAGAATATCGCGCCTCATTTTCAACCAAGCAGCATCTTTGAAACAACTTTTTCTTTTTCTTTCTTTCTTTTCGAAGAGTACAATAAGTTTTTAGTCAAATATATATGCTATTGGCCAAAAATTTATTTTATGTTACATATATTTTTAAAGTGTATGTAAAAAATTAATATATATATATATCTTTAAATACTCTTACCCTAATCTCTATTTTTTTTCAATAAGCATGATTATATGTGCACTCTCAACAACAAGTGGATAACTATATAAAACGCATTTGTATGCATGTATGCATGTTCTCATCTAACCGTGTGTGGGCATATGCCAATAAGTGTTTGTATATTTATATGTGCGTTTATATTACATATGTCAGTGTGCATATTTATATTACAATTTTATTATGCATATTATATTCTCATTATATTTCTGCATATTTATGCACTTCTATATATATGTTTGTGTGTGTGTGTAAATGTAAATACATGTTTGCACTTATTATGTGTATATGTGCATTATGCTGCTTGCATGTATAAATGCTTTTATGCATGTAAATATGTGTGTATTATTGTATGTGAATATGAATACTTATATGTTAGGGTGCGTCTATAAGGACTTATACACTTTTATCTATGTTTATATCCGTGTATGTGGGCATTTGGGGAGGGTAAGGAACTTCCAGGCTCCATAATTAGAGGTGTTCAAAAATGTTGTGGCAAAATATGGATGCAATATGAAAGATCTCCTCTTGCTGCAACCTGCATACTCTTAGTTGTTAAATTTCTGTGACTAATGTGCGCAGAGCACTATGCCCAGCAATCGAAGACAACAACTATCTATCTAATAAAATAATAATATAATCTAATAAATTAAAAATATTATTGTTATTTCTTTTTTCACAATCAATTACAAATGATTCATTGTATATTTGTTTCCTTTGTAAAGTGACTGTGGGAATTCTTTTGTTATATTTAGTTTAACAATAGAAATAGCTTTTTAAGTAAACAATATATTTTTAATATAACTTTGTACTCTTAAAACACATAAAAATGCATTGTTAAGAGCTCTATTTACATTATTTAACTTAAACAATGAGTGTGGTAATTTAAACACTATCTGAAACATTGATGAAAATCAGTCAGTTTTTAACTCTTCTTCGGTAAACGGCATTTCATTGAGTAGCAATAAAATACAATATGACTGTGTATTGTCAGTAACTCAGGAATTGGAAATTTCTGAAGAAAAATCTTTAAGGATTGCCGAATAAGTTGCATCACAGGTTAGAATTTCTTATTTTTTTTAAATACAATTGTCTAGACTAAATTAAGGATAAAATTTCTGTAAAAATATTCAAATAATTAACAATTAAAAATGTTTTTGATATTCTTCATTTTATTATTTTTTCCATGTTTAATAAACTTAGAATTTTCTCCGTTTAATTAATATGAAATTATTAAAATAAAATTAGAAATCTGATATTTGTTTAATTTAGTTTGAATCATTTTGTAAACTTACTAAGCGATTTTAAATATATTATTTTGATTATTTACATTGATGAATTCCTTTACAGTTCGCTTTTATTTAATTTAAAGTGGATAATTAAGACTATATTGTTGTGTTTACTACATTTAAATCATCTAACCAGTCCCTAATAATTAGCATTATAGTTGCATATAGTATAAGTAACCTTTGAAGCACAAGACCATTGCATTTTTTCGAGTGACATTTTTCTTTGTACTGGCAAATTAATCATTTTTGATGGTTTGAAATATTTTTAAACTTGGAGGGTTCTATTTAGTCTACCGTGAAAATAAGGAAAGGATTATTTTTAAACTTTTAATTAAGTAGACTTTAATGACAGAAAAATAATTTTTATGTATTTGTTCTTTCATTTATTTTTGCAAGGGTGTTGTGAATAACCACATTTAGTGGCTTTTTATTTTCTGGTTTTCCCACGTACTATTAGAACTATGCTGAGCTGTCATAATTAGTAATTTTTCTGTTGACTTCGGGGAACATTTGACCAATTTTTTTGGAAAAGTGTTTTTCGGAAAGAAAAATTTTCAATTTTTCAGTAAAAGTTTTCTAGCGATTTTCTGTAAATTCTTTCCCAGCACAGTTGCGTTGAGGTACTAATTGTTGATTGAATAAGCACCCTTGTAGTATGCACTTAAGTCATTATAGTATGCACTCTGAAATTCTGAGTTTGTACTCCTCAGCCATTGACGCCAATATCTCCTGAAGTCAAGATTACAGGAAAAATCTAACAGGCGGAGGTTTAAGCTTGGAGTATAGTTGTCCTTCAGATATGTTTGATAAATTTCGCCTAGTTTTGTAATTCTCAGCTTTTCTTCAGCATCTTCGGAAGAGCGAATTAATAATTTGGAATCTTTTTTGTTCATAACATACCTAATGTTTTCCCAGTCACTATTTAATTGATCGACTTCCTCAAAAAACAGGTCAGAGCATCTAGTCAGAAGCCTGCAGATCTGCGAAGAGTGAAAAAATTCTAATAATTCCAATACATTGAAAAGCGAAAACCTCATATACATATAACTTTTGATAGAAACTATCATGCCGAAAAGGCTAGTCATATTGTAGATCTGAGATTTAGACGACAGAGAAAACTGATGATAAAATAGGGGCATAATCTTCTTAGTTCTAAATTTAGATGTCAGAGATGCTTGCCTTACATCGACATTACATTAAATGCAAAGGGTTTCCAGTCATCACGTTGTTCTGTTCAGAGGCTAATTGACTTTGGGTTTGGCTGATCACGATCTTTACTGGCCTGTTCTTAGGAAGCATGTATCGCTTAAAATTCACTCTTGTCTTGCCCATGCTGGAAGCAAAGTCCAAAATTATTTTTGTTGTTGTTGTTGTTGTTGTTACGACTACAATCTTCAGGAAACTACCTAAAATTTAAATTTGTAGTTGTGGCCTATAAGTCATGTGCACACTTTGAGTTAAAGATGTTGGCAGAAGTAGAAGCAATCATAGTTATCTTTATCTGTTTAGGTATCATATGTGCAAGTAAAGGGAAATAGTCGATAATAGATTGATTGTAGATAATAGACTAGCTATCCCTTATAATACAGTTATTATCCTAGCAATCTTATGGAGGCGATGGTCAATTTCACAAGGTAATCATCATCACAAATTGGGTACTAATGACCTGTGGAATCAATAAGACGTCTGACTTCAACACATTTTATCTTTAAAGATATGATCTGCTAGAAAGGATATCGTATTGAATAAGGAAGTTAACCCTAGAATTACGAATTCAGTGCATTTCACATTCGATTTTGGGACTCCACTCGAGAAACGGATGCATCTTCATAACAGAAGTAATAAAATTTTAAATTATGTATATTATAATGTCAAAATTCAGTAAATGGTCATTGGGTTTTGCCAAAAGTGGGTTTACAGAATGTAACACTTACGAGTCAAAGGTCAGGTCAGCGTCACTGGGTGGACAGCATGAAGTCTGGCTCCTTCAGGGAATTTTAAAGTTATAAAAATCCAGCAAGTAAGTAAATCGAAAATAGTATTAATTAAGATAAAAATATTAAATCCTTCCCAAAAAATAGCTGTAAAAATTAATTTATCAGGAGCATAATAGCTTGCAGTTGATAAGGTTGAGAGAAAGCTTCTTTACAGCAGAAGCAGGAATTAGCAAAAATTGAATGTCATGCTCTGATCTGTTTGGAGGGGAAAAACTTGAAAAATCGGCTTGCAAAAGGCTTCAAATATGTTCATGAAGTATGTTAATCCATGGTTCTTGATCTGGCAAAGCAGTGGAGTAAACTGGACCAGGTTTTTGTTAACCATTAAAAGACGTGCATGATGGGTAAGAACAGATCGGAAGAACGGTCTGGTCATGGCAACAATGCCACTTGAATAATTGTTTTAAATTGCCTGATAAGTGAGGTCTGGAATCGTCCCGTTAAAATATGGTCGTAGGCAAGTCTTTAAAATTAAGTAACACGACAGGCTCCCAAACCTTAGTGATATAACACTGTTAGTTCAGCGCACCTTATTAGAAGGGTGAGGATGTAAAATCCAAATCCACCCCAAACCATAATTTCATGTGAAGGACAGGCATGGAGATGTATATTGCAAAAGTTAAACAACCTTTCGTCACAATGTCGCCACTGTCGATTACGACAATTGTACCAAGGAGGTAAAACCATTGTTGTACAACAGACACTATTTCTTGCAATGGGCTTCACGAGGCTACAATGCGATCAAACAAGAAGATTCGGCTAATATACTTGTCTTTACGTGTGTTGGTGCAAAATGCTGATGGATTCATTCCCGTCCATCGGTTAATCCCTTCTCCAACCGTCTGTTGTATATTCTCATCAGTGCAGTTTGATTACATCTAATAAGAACACCAACTTCTCGGATGGATAATTCGCATACAGGACACGATTTTTTTTACATAAAATTGAAAATTGTGCTAGTTTAATCTACAATGCTAATATTCTTTTATGATGCATACAGAAGCTTACCAAACAAACAACAACTTCGCATGAAAAAAAAATTAATGTATAAAAAAAGTCTTCTGTTCTCCCTTCTTACAGCGACAGGTTCTCATGATGTGAGTCTATGATAAAAGACTAATCGAGGTATAAGAACAATATAAATTTCACACCTTATGAAGGCTTCTTTCAGAGTGTTGCATTTTATGTGGCTGGCAATATATGTTGTGTTACATTAAACTATAATCGAGAATTTTTAAAACTTTGCAAGTAAACTAACTATATCTTCCTGCCATTACGCATAAACTAATTATACCTTCAAAGAGAATAAAAAAACTTTTAAAAAAAATTTCTGAAAATTTGAATGTTAATAACTAGTAAATTACTAATTAATAAATCAATTAGTTATTAATGATTAGTCATTAATCAATTAATAATTTAATTAAGAAAATTTTAGTATAATTTTTAATTTGACATTCATTTCACTTAAAATTTGCAGAGAGAGAATTCCTATAAAATTTTTGTATCAGTTTTTCCTTATTTTCTATCTGTATTCCACAGAAAAAGGTTTTTATATTTTGTCCTAATAAATATATACAAATAATTATTTTTGAACAGAAATATTTCCATAGTTACTGAAGAGTTGAATTTCAAATAGGAATCTTCGTTTACCAAAAATTCTCTCCAAAATATAGTATTATTATTTAAAATTTTACTTGTCAACATGCACTTAATATTAACAATTTTAAGACTATATTACTCCACTTTTTTCAGTTTTTACTCTCAATCATAATCGGAGCTTTTTTCTCCGTTTTCTGTTTTAAGTTTTTATTTTCAAATTCCAACAATTTTTTTTGTCATTTAAGTTGTTTTTAAGATCTTTAAAGGAAAATATGTAATCTATCACAAACAGAAGTATTTTTTTCTATTGTCTGATTTAAGTACTTGGTGCCTTCAAGCTTAGATATTACTAAAAGTAGACAAAGGAAGAACCTTAATCTTAAAGAATTCTTAAGAATTCAAAAGATCTTAAAAATCTTCAAAAAGATCTTAAAGAATTCAAAGTTTAAATTAATTTTAAATTCAACCATCTTTCAAGCTGTTTACAATTTTGTTATGTTCTACTACTTTTTCAATTTTAAGAATGGAAATATATTAAAAACCATAAAAAAAAATGACAGAATTTATTACGTAAATATTACAAAATTCAGTTAAGCTGCATTTTTGTATTTATACATAAACACCATCCACAGCTTCTTAACTAGAAGAATAACAATTCCTGGACAAAACGGGACTTTTCTATAATCCATCACACCTATACACTTAATAAGAATCCCTGGAGATTTCTCGCGCGTTGAAAGCGCAAGCGCGAACAGTCTCTTAGAGATACGTCTTTCTGAGCTTTTACCGATCGCCGGGGCCATCTATCACACACTTTGACAAGCGGCAAACGGATACATGGGAGAAAACATTGTTGCAAAAAAAAAAAAAAAAAGTAAAAAAGACTGCTCAGTTTCTGAGTGGATCAACCTGTAATCACTTTGTTTACTGCAACGGAG
>BPLQ01005679.1:51560-74424 GCA_021605075.1 Caerostris darwini | reverse complement strand
TCACTGAAGATCTTTATTAAATTAGCATTTACATCTTCTAAACAAATAACTTTTAAAATTACAAAGGGTTGTGGAATGTTTACATATGTTTGATGAAAGATGACGGAAGTGTTTTGTGTGTGAGTATGAAATTGCTTGATGATCTATCCTTTCTGGTTCGTCATTGTGCTTGGTATTTGAAATATCAATGAATAATTTGCTTCAAAAATGTCCAAACACATGGTTTGATAGATTTAATGAAATTCAATTGTTGTTCTTGTAGTTCAATAAGTAGTAATAATTTGATGTAAAATATTAAGAGCATAAATAAATAGTAATTCAATAACGAGCGAAATGTATAGAAGAAACACTCATTATATAAGCCTCAGAAATCTCCAACTTACCTTATTATTTTTCATTCACTGTTACGCTCTAAAGTATACTTTAATATTTATTAATTATTCATAACTATACACCAAAAATTTTTGAGTATTTTGAAAAAATAAAAATTTAAAAAAAAAATTTAAAAATTTAAAAATTTAATTTAAAAATTAAATTAAAAAATTTTTTAAACATTATTAATTACAATATTTGATTAATATAATAAAAACATATATATAAAAAATAATTACTCACCAACAGCATCTAGATATTCAATGATTTCCATAAAGAAAACAATTGTTATTATTCTAAATTTCCAGGACTTTATGAGGTAAATTATCAAAAGTTCTGTTTTTGAAAAATTCATTATTTTCTAAAAAGTTTTTTGCTTATCTGTTACTTTTAAACAGGTGTGTATAGTTGATATTTATATATTGTAAGAAAACTACGTAAACACAATTATAGACATATAACAAGTATAATAAATAAAAAGTCATCAGACGATAGTAGCTTCTCAAACAGATGTCTGCCTGCTTTAAGCAAAATTTTCATTTTAGTTTTTGTTAGAATACAGTTTTATTCACCCCACAAGAAGAATATTTACTTCGAGTACCATTACTGTCTCTGAAAGAAATGCATAATAAACATTTCTTTGCAAACTGATATTTATTTGATATCAATTTTATTCAAATACTTTTAAGCAAAGTGGAATCGTCACAATAAAAAGTCACAAGGCATTATTTGACATAAGATTGGCGAAAATTTTTTCAGCCAGAATGGATATATTTGACTAAACTGCTTAGCCGATGTAAATGTGAAAAGCAAAGCAATTTCTCCTAACCCATTTACCACCGTCACACATAATTGAGATCATAATGTCCCATTCAGAATGCATTCTTATTCTATTCGTCGTTCCACCCACAACTGTTCCTTTCGGTTGGAAGGATATCAGACTACTTTCAGAAAAAAGAAAGAAAGAAAGAAACGGGCATCATTCAGATCGCCAACAATTCACCTCACCAAATTAGCATTTTTCTTCGATTCCTGGGCACATTTTTCGATGCAATTTGACTTTATGATATGCAAAGAACGTCCCTGATGCGCGTTTTGTTTCAATCTTGCGGATAACATTTGCAGCGGGCGAACCTCTCTCTGTAACCTTATATATAGCGATGTATATAAATAGAATGCCTTGTGTTATGCATTCGCTAGTGTCGTTTACAAGTTATTTGTGAGTTTGAATACAAGCATAAAATATGTTAAGGAGAACAATAACATTTGGGTCTGTGAAAACCGTTGATCACAAATGTGAGACTGCGACAATTTCTGGAGTATTTTTGCGCATTTCGAAGGGATGATAATAAATTATATCCGTATAGAGACATTTGTAAAATATGCATTAAACATTATTCTTTTACCTCGCATTCAATTCCTTTTACAAACGATATAGGGCCTGCCTTTAGACAAGAACAAATTTCTTCTTTTTTCTTATACATAAGGGAAATATTTTTCAATAATTGCTTACCGTTAACCTTTTCACACGTAAGCAATTATTACCTTTAATTAATTTTTACCGGACAAAATATTTTTTGTGAAAACCAATTTAATAATTTTAGATAATCATTCAATTATTGCATAGTTACTTGTTTCAATGACGTCAACGAAACAAAAATTAACAAATGTAAAATTAATTTCATTTTTAAAGAGAACAGATTGAAATAGTTTTGTCAACATAAGAAATTCTGTTTACGAGGCGCATCAAAACTTCAGTTTCCATAAAATATTCAATATCCGACATGATATTTCATAAATAAATAGCAAAAATATAACTGTTAATTAGAAAAATAATTTATTACATTAATATGTAAATAAGTGGCCATTTTTTTTTTTTTGTTACAAAAAATAATATATATTGCACAGGCATCTTATAAAAATATCGTTTATTAATAGGAAATCTTTGTCAATCAATGTTTGAAACTTTGTTTAGTGGCAGATAATTTAACACACCCACACAAAAATAGAGAAATAGAAACTAAAACACACAAAAAGAAATAAATGTCTTTTTCAAATCTCTAATTCTTAATATCAATAGATTTTAAAAATTCCATACAATATTTGCATCATTCATTTCATTATTTCTCTTTCAAACCAATATAATAATCAATAAATGAATATATATACGATAAAATAGCAAAAACAATCTTGTTGATCTATCATATAATAAGTATGAATTATTTCAAGGTTTATCCAATATAAAAGCAGTTTAAATCTAAATTTTTAATTCTTTAGAACCATTAATAATAAATCTAGATTGAAAATCTTTGTGATGATAAATGGTAAGATCTCGTTATGTTCTCACTATAATACCATGAAACTCAGATTTTATCAGCAAATATACTTGGTTACGAATGTAAATTGTGCAATACCAGATGAAAATCTACTAAAGGATACATTTTTGAGTTATCATTACAGTGACTCAAAGTTCTGACATTTAATCTGCGAGTTTGACATGCTTATTTACAGAAATCAACACATAAAATTTAAAATTTGATATTAATGTTTCAATAAAGGCAATCAAAACCTTTTACGGTGTCCCGTGTAAGACATTAATTATTATGTTTACAATGCAAGTTATAGTTATAGTTTATAATAAAGATTATAGTTATAGTTTACAACGTAGATTATATTGATTTGTGAAATATGGCTACAGTATCGGTAATCCTTCTCGTAAAACAAATGTTTTATCTATAAAATTGTTTAATATTTCCGAATTATAAATAAAATTACAAGAAATCACTATAAAAGAAGATTTGAAGAATTGCGGATTTATAAAAGGTTCAAAATGTATATAAGTTGAAAATCTAATGCAAAGGTAACTGAAAGAAATATCCAACGAACGAGTCACTAACTGAAATCTCATGAAGAGTGACATTAAATATTTACACTCCAGCACTTCATTAAATATGTAATGCACCTTCCGTAATATCATTAGCGAATAAAGCTTTGCCATTCTGGGGAGCATATTAAAGCATATTCTCTGGAATTAGTTAGTCAGATTCGATTGAATATTCGACCATTAAACCTTTTACAAAAGTACAAATATAACTAAAAATATCGCAATTGGAACATTTTATGGGAGTATAAATTGAAACCATTGTTAAATAAAATATTTTCAGTGTTTTGTATTATTTTCAGATATTTATTTTATTATATCATTATGATTTTTCTGGGTAAATATTTTTACAATGTTAAGACAACTAACTCTCATTACTAAAACTCAACACTAATAACATCCCAGACTTTTTTTTTGTCCATCATCGTAAGAGAAATAATCTTCCGAGAGATACTTTCAGAAATAAATACCATCTGTTTATGACAGAAACCTTGAAAAACTCCCAGCATTGAGTTTGCATTATGTATATATATGCTTCGGAATAGTTATATGTCTATAGACTTAAATATTTACAAACAAATGTCACTCAAGCATTTGTGTAATATCTAACATGTATCAACCTACCGTATCTACCTAATATTTTCCGATGTCTATTTTGAGGGAAACCATGAAGAAAATATTCATACGTCTATGAAATCTTTTTTTGATCAGATGGATATTTATGTCGTGTCGGTATACATTTTTTTAAATTAAAATATTTGACTTAAATTTAATTTGTTTTAAGTTACATTGTTAAATTATGTTCTTTTTCTAAAACATTTTAGAATTGTGTTAGTTTGAATTATTCATGGAAAAAAAAGGAAAGAAAATTGTTCACAGTCGTTTGTTGTTTATCACTTATACATATTATATTTTTTGGGAAAACAAAATTCTTCGAAAAAATTGAACTGTTCTGTTCGAATATAGATTTTCTAAGGTAAATTTTATAGCTCAAAGAAGCATTCAATCTAACTAGTATTGGATACATAAAAAAGAGGAAAAAGCTTAATCCAACAACTAAATTTGGCGTGAATCATTTCTAGATACAATTATCCAATAAAAAAAATAATTTTGTAAAAGTCGTCTTAAAAGAGTAAAATGAAGTAACTTTCGTAAGTTTCGTAAGTCGTGAAAGAGTAAATTGAGAGAAATTGTAAAGCAATTTTAAAGGGCGAGTCTACAACACATCAATCATAAACGTAGCATTCAAGCATGTATTGGTCTTGTTATAACAGAACATGAGGTAACTTGCACCTGCACTACGATAATCACATTGTGATATTCCAATTATACACTGAAAAAGAGCTTGTGACGAACGGAGGCCAATTTCAAGTGTCAAGATCATAATTCACCCCACCCCTTCTTGGACAATTGAGATGCGACGGAAAATTAAAAATAGAATAAGATTGAACAATGTACCAATAATCGTACAAAGAAAGAATTATGTATTCAATCCTTCTTAATATATAAAGAAGACTTTGAAAGGAAAAAAAGAAGGGCGAAAGTAAGTAGAAAGTCGAAGAAGTCAGCACAGAGAAGTGAAAGAACATCATAAAAAAAGAACTTCGTCTGCGGGATCTACTGTAAGAAGAGAAAGGTCATGCTGTTGAGTGTCAAAAGATTTCGCCTTCAGGGCAACTAGTCATTTCACTGACCAATGTGGGTAACCACTACAAAGAATCCATTGCCTAGTTGAATGAAATTCATGATGGTTATATATTCTATGTCAGCGGATCATAAAAGAACTGTTGTGATCTTGTGGAATTAAAATTTTACCACAGTGAAAGAAAGAATTAAGAATGTATAAATTAAAATGTTTAAAATAGGCTTATTTTATATTTGTGGATGTGAATACAGTAAGTGAATTGTCTATGTATATATATTATTTATTTTCAATTGATTGTTAATAGTTAACATTTTTAATTGATATTGCATTAAAAGTTTCATGTTCAAAGGCCCCCTTCATTGATAAATAATTGGTTTTAATTACTTTAAATTGGAGTTAAAAATCTGTCATATCGAAAAAAGAGTAGTGGTGAGTTTTGGGGGGGCAATGACACAACCAGATTTGAAACCAGAAAACGTCTATAATAGATTGGATCCGTAATTCCCAGCATAAAATTTTTTTATCGTGTAAATAGAGATAATGCTTGATTGAGAAATAAGTATTTTATATAGTTCTTTTTTTATATAAATTGTTTGAAAAGCGCAAAAATATTGCCTACTCGTAATACAGAAAATTCTTATTCAGGAACGAATTTGCTCCAAAATGCTTCCCTGCTGGCTATGATCTCCTCTTTATCAGGGAAAAATGTGGTAGATTTTTTTTTGCTACATTGACTCAAATAGAATAAGTAGAAGGATAGACTTCATGAATGCTATTTTTAGCAAAATTAAAGTTTAGGATGAAATTCCCATGAGATTTTCGAAGCTTCTTTGCAAGCTGATTTAAATAAGTTGATTCTCGACTTATTAACAATGTTATGCTTTCGGCCTTTTCTGCAGCTGTGGAAGATAACTTACATCCTACTTTTCCTATCCATTCTAATTTAAATACATTTCTTAATTATTCCTACCCTTACATGTATAATTTGGCAATCATTCGATTTGTTTGTTTGTTTATTCTTTTGGGAATGTTCTTCTATTTTTATGCATTTACTATGCAGTTTAATTCACATTTTTTTCAATTATTTTCTTACATTTCCTTAGAGACCTTTCTTATTTTATGCTTTTTCTTTTGATGATACAGAGAATTCTGCTCTGTTTGCTCTTTTCTAACGATATTTAAACCAGGTTATTATTTTTTTTTTTTGTTCTCACCAGTAATTTTCTTTTAAAGATGATCGTTGGATTTATCCCACATGTTGCCTCACAGATAAATAGCTCCACATGCTTAATATGAAAAAAAATCTAAATGGAAGCCGCGCTCTATAATGCAAACATCCTATCTGCGTGGGGGTGAGATGTGTGGAGGGAGAAAGAAATGTAACGCCAGCAGTGTACGTTTGGTTTCCGAATAAAGCAGTTGTGTTTTTACACACCACTTTTTTGTATTATGTGATTTATTCCTATAACATAACACCACCTATCGTGTGATTTTTTTTATATACATCTCAACATTTGTTCTTGCCTTGCTTTTTGTAAGTCCCTATTTTTCTTCGCAACTGTGTTGCATGAGCTTTGTTTGGGCTTAATATAACGCTATAAGAAATGATAATGGTGTTTCATCATGATGAGTTTTTAGAACGATGTTCAATAAATGCAAATTTATTTTACGTTTTGCTTCGGTATTGCCCATGTTTCCAAATATTGTTTTTCAGACTGCGTTACTTTCCATCACTATCTAGATTTCCCTCAAATTCTAGACATAATTTGTTTTGCAGTGAATTTCACATTACTTCTTTCTAACTCTCTTTAGGCCTTTCTTTATTCAAACATTGTGTTGCTGTTGCCAGTTGGCGTGATTTCTAGTCAATCTAATACAGGATCGTTTGCTGTGCCTTTATTCTATGAAATCTTATTTATTTAATCTGTTTATCTGCTCAACTCCTATCGTAAGGATTTTGTTCCCCTATGTTTATGTACTTTTTATGTACTTTTTCACTTTTCTTTTAATTGTGTGGGGATGATGTATCAAAGGTATAATGGATAGAGTTTTAGTTTTTAATGTGTAATTTAAAATTGTAGCGTACAGATTATAAACAATTTGTATGGTGAAGGATCTTTTACATTTGGCAATATGTTATTCTTTTTTTATCTCAAGTTTTGTATAATGCAAAAAAAATTTTTTGTCATCTTTTCTCTTTCTGGGGGAATTCTGTATAGTTAACATTAACTCGTGTTTGATATTAATATAACTTTTCCGAAATCGTTATTCTATTTATTTTTGGATAGAAAATTCCCGGATATTCTGCTGGAGTTTTTTTTTGGAATAAACTTTCTTAGTGTAGAAAAAGAAACAACAAATTCAATTATTCTGCCTCAATTAGGAGGCAGAGGGCCACATCATGGAGAATACTCTGTAACTACAAATGTTATAATTGTAAAAATGAAAGTCATTAAGCAGCTAAACTTCGAAATATGGTTGTTAAACAACTCCCAAACATGAAATTTATTTAAAAGAAAATTTTTTTGTTTAAATTGTGTTAAACGGTATTGTTGGATGTGTTCCCCGATATTAAATATAGATAATATATATAACATAGAATAGAATATAAATAAGTGTATTAACTATCTAACTACAGATATAATATAACAAGAACAACCATCCTATCTCTATCTTTGGCGTCTAGAAAGAAAATGTCGATTAACTATTGATTTTAATTGAAAGGAGCAATGGAACAGTTTCTTATTGCTGAAGTCGAGTTTATTTGGATAGAAAAGCGAACTAACCTGACAGACTCTGAAATAAAGAAAAGTTGAATGATTAAGAAACGTGGAACAGTTATAGAACCTCACGACAGAGGAATAATTGACTGGAGATATAATAGTTTCAAAAGAAATAATGATTGATTTGAAAACTAGATTAACAAAAAGAATCAAAGATAACTCTGTCAAAGCTGAACATTTTTCATAAGCTCTTAATTCTTCAAATATTGATGTTATTAATCAAAAACTCATTACTCTTAATTTAGCAACACTAACAATATCTACGTTTTATGGTAATAACTTTCATTAGTTAAACCAATACAATTAATTTGAAATTTCATTTACCAAACACTCTAAAGTAGCAAATGAATAATCTCAAATGATGTTTGAGTGGTAATATTGTTATATTCATATCTGGGCTAGACATATCAGATGAAAATTATAGAAAATATGAAATAGTTAAAGACAGATATAGTAATAATATATTAATATTCATATGAAAATTTTAATTAACTTATACCCTATAAGAGCTGTAATGATATAAATGGTTTGAGAAAACTACATGATAAGTCAAAACTACATGAATCACATACGCAAATACATAGTTTAAAATCTTTGGGAATACCTACTGAAATATTTATAAATTTATTTTGCACTGCTTAAATGAAATTAATATCACCAGATTTAATATTAGAATTAAATTCTTTCAAATAATGATATCGAATTCAATTTGGAGCTCCTTCTATTATTTATCTATAAAATATAAAAATCTCGAACATTCTACTCATAAATATAAATTAGAAAACGAAACACATAGGCATTCAATAATTTATCTAAAGGAAAGTTTTCTTTCCTCTTATTAGAATTGAAGGTTATCACAAACCACATGTTCTGAGATTTCATGAACTACTCGTTGCGTAGAAGAATGTTTATTTTGAGATCATTCTTCATATTCCCATAAAACAATTGTTTGCACTTCATCTGATTTTTAAAAAAAAGTCGAATTTCGAAGGGGAAAGAAATTTCAATCGCCTAACTCGAAGCATATTGCACGATTCTGTAAAAATAAAAATACACAATCATGTAAGGAATGTGACTCGACATTATACAGCTCTATTCTAGAAGAAAACTGTCTTCTCCGTTGAACGCAGCCCGTTATTTAGACAGTAATTAAAGCAAAACAAAATATACAAAACACTCGTATCTAACCAAATTATCTATCTTTTTGCAAACTTGTGGGTTTTATAAAAAAATAGGATGAACACATTAAATTATTCTTGGTAACATAAGTCATTATACATTTGTGAAATTAAAACGTACTTATTGTTAGGTAAGAAATACTTTTAATATGGACTTTTGGCTCTGACAACCTAGAACTCTGGCTTGTAATAGTTGGGTGGAAGAATAGATAAGATCGTAACCTAAACTCGAAATTGATTCTTTTGAAACCAATAATATTTGTGCTACCCGATCTCTCAACCCTGGCAAAAATGTTATTAAGAAATATAGACTTTTGAAACATATCTATTTTGAAATATTATTATAGATTTGTGAAAACATAGCAGACAGTAATGAGCATGTTGCAAATGATATAATAATTTTGATAGCCTCTGATTATTATTTTCAGATAATTACGAATCGAATTCATTGTCTTGTTAAAAAAAAACTAGTGTTCGATTGAAATCTTATTTGGTTGATATCATCAAGGAAAATTTAAAACTTCCCATTGGTTCCTCACCATGAATGTAATACTTTATAACAATGAGAACTTTATTAGACAGTTTTAGGGTATAGAACCACTGGGAATTCCAGCTGATTATTCATATAATAAAATGTTGAAGATAATGCTCTTGAAAATTTTGAGTCTTCTATTGAAATTTTGAGACTTCTTGAATGACACCGAATTGTTTCGTCTAAAATATTTTGAAAATATTTTGAACTATTAATATGAAATTATTGAATTATCCCATGAGATTGTCGAAAGCCATGATAATGTTATATTTTATCTCTCGCATCGGCGTGAAGTTTACAATAATGGCACTACGACCAGGCTAAGAATCATTCGAGATGACGGATCTCATAGAAAATACTATCGCACCGGTTTCTCGGGTGTGATAATCACTTGGGTGTGTGATTTAACCCTCTGTAGAAGTAATGTTCCCATGTTAGACAACGCACCACTTAACGGATAAACATGATTTTGAGCCTTTTATACAGGTTCGTGAGGCTATATCGAAGGTATTGTATGAAAATACTTTGGTAACTCCCGAGGTTTTCCAATTATGAAAAAGAAGTATTTGAGAGAGAAATAAAAAATCAATTATTTGAAAAACGAATTCAGAAAATGATATATATTCAGAAGAATTCAGAAAGGAATGCGATAAAAGAAACTGGAGTAATTAGGATGTCAGATGGCCTCACTACTCTGGTGGAAAGAGATAAGATGAATAAAGACACAAATGCGGTAAGAAACAGAAGAAAAGAATCTTTCTTATTATCTTATGTAACAGAAGTTGGAGAATCGGAGAGAGATCATCTTCCAGAGCCAAGAAAGCACATGAAAAATGCTGTGAAATCTACTGATGTTCATTGTCTCAATCAGGAACCCATGTGGCCATAGTTGGGGTACCTATTAAGAATCTGAGAGAGAAAGCAAATTTGTAATTCTTTTAAGGGAAGTTTCAGATCAATCGTGAATAGCAAATGTATATATTTGAAAAAACCAAACGTGTGTCGTCTAAATTGAAAAACTGATCTTTTCTTGCTGCAATTTTAAATTTCTTTGGTAATATTTGTATTTTTTCTAAACGGTTATTTTCTTAAATTTTTATGCGTAATATTATTAATTATGTGAGCTAATATTTTCCTATACGATTGAAAAATTTGTAAGTTACAAAAATGGTTAATGGTAATGGTGGTCTTTTTATTAAGGAAAGACTGCTTTTGTATAAGTTAAATGGTTAATAAGAAGATGTTTTTTAATTAAAATTGTGAAGTTGCTGAAGTCAATTTGATAGTAAGTACATATTTATAAATTAAAAGGCAAACAATCATTATAATTTATTTTAGGTTATGAATACATTTTAATGTAGAAGATATCATGATGTTGTTCTTGGATATTTTCTGCATATCAATTTTATAAATATACATAGGAATAATCAATTTTTTTTTTAAATTTTTAGTGTGCATTTCTATTTCTTGCTTAGTGTTGTAAGTCTGTCAATTTGATATTGTGAATGTTTATCATATTAGAATTGTTAATTTTTATTTCATTCTATTTTATTATCATATATAAAGCTGTAGCATGTTAAATATTTTGTTACGGAGTATAAACAAATTTACATACTTGGTACTCAGGGACATATAAAGACTGTACGAAGTTGGAACTGAAAAATAATTTCTACAGGGAAGCGACTAGCAATAGAAACTGGAGGAAAAGTGTGAAGTTCAGTGAAATGTTTACTGCCACACTCTATTACGAGACATTTTTGGCACCCCAGAGGATATCGGATTGCTCACATCCTAAGGTGAAATATCAGACCCAAGGAAGGGATAGGAAAGAGGACAGAGGAGGGTGAGCCATGCAGTGAGGAGGTTGACGTGTAAAGAGCAGATTAATTTAATCTAAATATTTGTTGATGATAAACAAAATCATCCATTCCACAAATTCCCCAATCTATGTATAAGAACTTTTATTTTAGAATGCACATCCGCTTTCTAGAATCTACTTCAATAACTAATAGCTTGCAGACGTCTAATTTCTGTAAAGGAAATCGTATTTTTCAATGTTCGTTAAATGATATAATGCCAAAATTTTGCTCTAAAATTATTTTTTTAAATCTCCTACCCGGAGATGTCATTTGGTAAATTCTTAATTAGGATACAAAGAGTTCTTTTCTTTCTCCCTTATCCACAACTACTCTAATATACTAACTACAATTTAGTTAATTGTAAAAATTATTGTCATTCGATACCCTAATACGCTATTGTTAATTAAAGTTTCATGGTTTCAAATACCTAATTTGATTATTCTAAGCTTGATTTAATTTAGTAGACTTACGGTTTTCATAACTAATTTCGGTAAGGTTCCACTTAATATGGAGGATACGTTCTAACAAGTTTTCGAGCTAAACGAAACAATGTTAAACGAGGTCATCTTAACACATAAGTAACAGGAATAAATGAAACAAAACAAAGAATAAGAAATATTTTCAGATTTTTTTGCTTGTTTTATTTTGTAACATTTATTGCTAAATACTTTTCAAACACTATATGAAGACTAATTTATTGCTAATATGCTTTTTATTTATTAAACATTCATGGAAATAAAAAAATGTTCGAGTAAACAAGCTATGCTTGTGATGAAGGTGAATGCTCATTTGAAATGTTTTTGTTTTTTTATGAAGATCAAAACTAACATCCTTTGTCATTTCCTAGTTCATGCAGCAAGTAATTATTGATAAAAAGGCATTTTACCAATTACGCCTTGTCTTGGGATTGAAATACTATTAAAATTTCATAATTCACGATATAGTGGAGAATCTGTTTTCAGAAAATCTGATGAAAGTTCCTTTTGCTGCTTGTTTTCAGAAATGCAGATTTCGTCATCTTCCTGCATTTGTTCTACTAATCCTTCAAGATTGTCGATGGAAAGCTTTTCACCAGTTGTATCTCGTAATAATTCTTCAATATTCCTCGCAATTATATTATCCAAACTTGTTTCATTTGATGTCTTGACATTTTCATCGAAATCAACAATGGCTTCTCTTGTGACAACTTTCTTGCTTAGCTACGGGCATGCATTCTTCCATACTTCTTAAAAAAAATTTATCCCCTTCATTCCAAGAAACATTGAATATCTACAGAATCCATGATAAAATATTTTTTCCAAAACTCTCCAATGAATTGTTCATTATTTCTATCGGTTTTGTTAATAAGTTGTCAGAATGTCCGTAGGTAATATGGTAGGTAAAAACTCTAGGTAATAAGCTTTAAAATTTCCAATTTTGGAGAACCCCATTATCACCACGTAATATTGAAACAGCTCTAAGCTGAACAGCGTTAGGTGCAGTCTTAATGTATCAATAAACACGCAAACATCATACTGGTAATAGTCAAGCTTGAGTGAATGTTTTGAATATATAAATTTTTCTCTTTAGTATTGGAATAATTTGGACGAATTAAAAATTTAATTTGGTCATCATTACTAGCTATCAGGGATTTAAGTTCAATTAACTAAGTTTTTGCGCACTCATGAATTTGTGTATTCATATTGTATTGTGTATTCATGAATTTGTGTATTCATTCACTCTTTGGAAAAATGGCTAATTTGATTTTTTAGGGGCCTCATACAAAACATCTTTTTTTTCTGTCATAGTGAAGGAAATTGTTATTTAATTTTTAAAAGAATTTGAAGGTCCAAATATGTCAAGATAAGTTTTGTATAATAAATAATTGGAACCAAGTAAAGAAAATACAAACCGACTAGCGAAAAATTAGAAGCTGTTTGTGAAAAATTTTAATAACAACAAAAATAATTTCAAATTTACTAAATAAAATCAAAAGAAAAATTAATTGTTACAATAGCTATAAAATATTTATCTTCCGAAATTGCTTTGCACCGCATATATTTAACTAGTGACCCCAACAAATAATTGATTCGTCCGTCTCCGCTTTCGGTTGTTTAGATTCCATTGAATATTTTGTAAATCAGTATTGTTCTAATTATGTCATTACGCTCTAATAACTATGACGAAAATGTAAAATATCAAAACTATGTTTAAAAAAGACATTCAAAATATAATCAGAAATAATAACTTGAAAAATAAAAATAGAAAGAAGATGTCCAAATGTGTCAAGAATCGATATTTCTCAAGAATATTCTCACTTTAAATATATACAGTTTGTTTTCTCTTCTTTTACAACAGCTCACAAGTTGGAAGAAGCGATCAGGAACGAATCAGGCACCTTCAAAAATTGGTTCAGATACTTAGCTAATTTAACAATTAATAAGAGTCCCTTTGATGTAACGACTACCTAATTTATCAAGAGGGGAACGTTTTTTAAAGATAGTTGTACTACAGTCACGCAAAAAATTAGTAAAATAAGCATGTAGTCGTTCAAATGATAACGAAGCCCATCAAAGTGTTCTTTAGTCAACTATATTGTCATTGTTTCCAGTTGTACTACAGATTAATAATTAAAAATATATCCAACCAATTAAACAGCATTTACTTATTTAAACTTATTTGATTTAAAACTAAATGCAATCAAAATTTTCAAATGTTACTGTAAAAATTGAAAAGTCTTAAAATTAATGAAACAATTTTTACAAAAATAATTCACCTTTACAATGAGGAAATGCTTCTACTTAGTGTATTTATTTTAAATTGATTTATGTATTTTTGAAAGCTTTTTTTTAAAAAAGTTTCTATGCAACGTAATATATTATTAAGCTATATCTCTGGCCCTTGATAACACAGGCTTCAGGTTCGAATCCTCGCGGTGGCAGGGATGTTTGTTGGTGGGTAGGAATCCACGTTAAACTACAGGTTCCGGTCTAGTTAACCCAAAGTTTGCACAAAATGACTGTACAGCGAGACACCAAAATAAACTGCCACTGAAATAATTTGCAGGTGCATTTAATAATTTAGCATCTCAGTGCATTTTATCTTTAATAAGTTGTGTAAATTAATTCTCCATGGTTTAAATATTTTTCTTTAAACTGCAAGTCCCGTTATGTTTAGCTCTCGTGTGCACAAGATGACCATAGAGTGGCAAACTAAACCAAACCTCCAGCCCTTCCGAAAACTATAATTGTTTTCTAAAAATGTCATTTGAAATTTTATTACGTAGGTAGGAATCACTAGGTAACATAGCCATGGCTACAGATAAAAACAAATTATATTAGTTTGCTCTAAAAAAATTTATTTTATAAAAAAAATTGGAAACTTTTTGCTTATTCAAATATTTCTATTAAAATTGTAATGGGAATAAAGTACATTTTCAAATTTTCCTAACACAAGTATTACATCCAGCGAACTTTTAGTTCAAAAATATATTTTTCCTGGCTTCTTTTTCCTAACTACATTCATTTGCTACGATCATGTCAAGCACTGAACATCGGATCAATTTCAGGAATGGTCTTCTGTGACGGATTTCATCATGCAAATTAAGGCGAACAAACTGCCTTCTCGGAAGCCATTTCATCAATCACTTTTTCTCTCGGTATAGGAATTACTTTATTTATGCATTTTTCTTCCAAACTTTTTGCATCTCTTTGCAAATGAAATTTTGCATGGATATTTTTCTTCATGTGTGTCAAACTTGGAGAGCTGAATTATAAATACATCTTCTGCTTTTATGCTTCTGTATATACCTAGATCTTATTTGTAATTCGATACCAAAGAAGTAAAATGAGATGCATTCGTACTTTTTCCTTCGAATGAAATGCAAAACAATAAATAAAATGCAAAAACTTTCCTAAATATGATTTGGTACTCAGATTGTGATTGTTTGTGCATATTGTGATTCTTGTTTTTCTCTTTTCAAAGAATCCCTCTTTTGATATCTTAGAATTATTTTGAAAATCTACGACCGGTAAGAATTGTATTTCTGGAACGTTATACTTTATATTTTGTTCAATTATTTATTTCCTTCTAACGGATCTTTTAACATACTTAATTAACTATCTTTTTATCATTTACTAGTTTTGGTTACAAAAAAAATTATAATAATTAATACGTAGAACTCTTTACGAACACAACTATAGAGATAAAGACTATAGATCATAATATCCATCTGATCAAAAAATAGTGAACATACCACTAATGTCAGATTAAACCGTTTTTATTGGCTTGCATGCTTCGAGTAATATTAATCATTTATATTTTAATTAACTAGAAATTTCATGTAAAAAAAATAATAAAAAGCAATGAACACCTTCAAAAATCTATAAGCGTATTGTGATTCAGTTTTTTGTAGTTATAATAAGGGTCGAAACGACTTTGTAGACAACACATTGGACTTTGAAATTGAGAGAACTCTGTTTGCCGCCAAATCGACATCTCACCTATCCAAAAGTAGTAATTATAATCAATAAACTAAATTTTTGCCATAAATTTAAATTTATTTCTAATTAGTGTGTTGTTTTTGTTGCCATTTTTCAAATGCCTTCATCTATTCCTTGAAGTCATTTGCTACTAGAAAAGCAGGTAGTTGATTTAGAATTATTCAAATCTAATCTGCAGGGTATTCTTCTCAATAGGACCTATATTTTGTCATCATAATTTCGAATCAAATCTCATGTGGGTGGCATTTGATGCATTTTAATTTTCCTTCTGTTATAATAGTCCAAACGTAGAACCTTTCGACCCATAGGGCCTTACCCTGGTATTGATATGCAAACATGGGAACTATCAAATCAGTTCCTTTGCCAGGTTGTAAAACCTGACAAAGGAACTGAGACGATAGTTCCCATGATGAAAATCCCATATTCGAAAATCTTAAAGAGCTTTGTACCACGGTTCTTCGTGATCCATATTAGAATTGTATATTATAGAATATCGTGCCTCATTTTCAACCAAAGTTGTTTCAAAGCATCTTTGAAACAACTCTTACTTTTGGTTATTCCAAGGCCAAACAAGAAGGAATCCAGCATTCTTATGAATATATCGATTGTATGGAATTCAGTTCAAACGAAGATTAAAATAAATTTTTAGCCAAATATAAATATGCTATTCACCAAAAACTTATTTTATGTTACATATATTTTTAAAGTGTATACAATAAATTGAAATATATATATATATATATATATTATATATATATATATATACACTGAAGTGACAAAAGTCATGGGATAGCAATATGCAAATTTTCAGATGGCAGTAGCATCGCGTAGAACAGGTATAAATGAGCAGTGCTTTCGCAGAGCTTTCATTTCTGTTCAAGTTATTCATGTGACGAGGTTTTGACGTGACGATGACCGCACGACGGGAATTAACAGACTTTGAACGCGGAATGTTAGTTGGAGCTAGACGCATGGGTCATGCCATTTCGAAAATCGTTAGGGAATTCAACATTCCCAGATCCACTGTGTCAAGTGTGTGCCGAGAGTATGAAATTTCAGGCATAACGTCCCACCATGGACAGCGCAGTGGTCGACCGCCTGCACTTAACGACCGAGACCGGCGACGTCTGCAAAGAGTCGTAAATTCTAACAGACAAGCAACACTGCGTCAAATAACCGCAGAAATCAATGTGGGACGTACAAGGGACTTGTCTGTTAGAACTGTGCGGAGAAATTTGGCTTTCTTGGGCTATTCCAGCAGAAGACCGTTACGAGTGCCTTTACTGACAGAACGACATCGCTTGCAGCGACTCTCGTGGGCACGTGAGCATATCGGTTGGTCCCTAGATGAATGGAAAACCGTGGCCTGGTCCGATGAGTCACGATTTCAGTTGGTAAGAGCTGATGGTAGGGTTCGAGTGTGGCGCAGACCCCACGAAGCCATGGACCCAAACTGTCAGCAAGGCACTGTTCAAGCTGGTGGTGGCTCCGTAATGGTGTGGGCTGTTTTTTCATGGCATGGACTTGGTGCTCTGGTGCGACTGGACCGAACATTGACTGGAAATGCTTATGTTCAGCTACTTGGAGATCACTTGCAGCCATTCATGGTCTTCATGTACCGAAACAACGATGGTATTTTTATGGATGACAATGCGCCATGTCACCGGGCCACAACTGTTCGCGATTGGTTTGAAGAACATTCTGGACAATTCCAACGAATGATCTGGCCACCTAGATCGCCCGACATGAATCCCATCTAGCATTTATGGGACATCATCGAGAGGTCTGTTCGTGCCCAAAATCCTGCACCATCTACGCTTTCACAATTATGGACGTCTATCGAGACAGCATGGCTCAATATTCCTGCAGAAGCCTTCCAACGACTTGTTGAGTCCATGCCACGTCGAGTTGCTGCACTTCGTCGGGCGAAAGGAGGGCCGACACGATATTAAGAGGTATCCCATGACTTTTGTCACTTCAGTGTATATATATATGGGAGGGGGCGAATGTAAATCCATGTTTATACTATGCTTATATATTTTTATTTGTAGATATACGCGTATACAGGTTTGCGCTTATGTATATGTATATGTACATTGTACTGCTAAGTTATAAATGCTTTTATGCATGTAAATATGTGTGTGTTATTGTATGTGAATATGAATGCTGGTATGTTAGGGTGCGTCTATAAGGACTTATGCACTTTTATCTATGTTTATGTCCGTGTATGTGTGCATTTGGGGAGAATAAGGAATTTCCAGACTCCATAATTAGAGGTGTTCAAAAATGTTGTGGCAGAATATGGATGCAATATAGAAGATCTCCACTTGCTGCAACCAGCATACCCTTAATCTGTTACATTTCTGTGACTAATGTACACAAAGCAGTATGCCCAGCAGTCGAAGATAACAACAAATTTTCTAATAAAATAATAATCTAATCCAATAAATTAAAAATAATATTATTACTTCTTTTTTTCATAATCAATTATAAATTTAAATTCATTATATTTTTGTTTCGTTTGTAAAATGACTTTGGGAATTATTTTGCTATATTTAGTTTAACAATAGAAATATTAATAATTAAGTAAACAATATATTTTTAATAAAACTTTGTACTCTTACACACATAACAGTGTATTGTTAAGAACTTTATTTAAATTATTTAACTTAAACAATGAGTGTGGTAATTTGAACATTATCTCAAACATTAATGAAAACTAATGTTATTTTAACACTTCTTCGGTAAACAGCATTTCATTGAGCAGCAATAAAATACAATATGACTGTGTATTGTCAGAAACTCAGGAATTGGAAATTTCTCAAGAAAAATCTTGAATGATTGCCAATCAACTTGAATCACAGGTTATAATTTCTTATTTTTTTAAATACAATTGTCTAGACTAAATTGAGGAGAAAATTGCTATAAAAATATTCAAATAATTAACAATTAAAAATGTTTTTGTATTCTTCATTTTATTATTTTTTCCATGCTTAATAAACTTAGAATTTTCTCCGTTTAATTAATATGAAATTATTAAAATAAAATTAAAAATCAAGAAAAACAAGAAATTTGTTTAATTTAGTTTGAATCATTTTGTAAATTTACTAAGCGATTTTAAATATATTATTTTGATTATTTACATTGATAAATTCCTTTACAGTTTGCTTTTATTTAATTTATAGTGGATAATTAACACTATATTGTTGTTTTTACTACAGTTAAATCATCTAACCAGTCCCTAACAATTGACATAAGAGTTGTCAGATAATAACCCTTCAAGCATAGGCTTGAATTTTTTTCGAGTGAAATTTTTCCTTGTACTGGCAAATTAATCATGTTTGATGGTTTGAAATTTTTTTAAACATGGACAGTTCTATTTAGTCCATCGTGAAAATAAGGAAAGGATTAGTTTTAAACTTTTAATTAAGCAGACTTTAATAACAGAAAAATAATTTTTATATATTTGTTCTTTCATTTATTTTTGCTGTGGTTTTGTGAATTACTCTATTTAGTGGTCTTTTATTCTTTGGTTTTATCACGTACTATTCGAAATATGCTGAGCTGTCATAATTAGTAAATTTGTTATATGCTTCGTCACTATCAAGGAATATTTGAGCAATTTTTTGGAAAAGTGTTTTACGAAAAAGGAAAATTTTCAATTTTTCAGAAAAAGTTTTCTACAGATTTTCTCTAAATTCTCTCCCAACACTGTTGCGTTAAGGTACTAATTGTTGATGGAATTTTGTAGTATGCACTGGCTTTCTTGGTTTGTGCTCATCTGCCTTTGACGCCTAAATTTGTTCCACTCCTTAATTTCCGGAAGAATCTAACAGGTGGAGGTTTAAACTTGGAATAGAGTTATCCTTCAGATATGCTTGATAAATTTCGCCTGGTTCTGTAATTCTCAGCTTTTTTTAGCATCTTCGGGAGGGCGAATTAATAATTTGGAATCTTTTTTGTTCATAACTTACCTCAAGTTTAAGTTTCCCCAGTCAGTGTTTAATTGATCGGTTCCTCAAAATACAGGGTACAGTTTTTGTCGTGTTGGAGGTCGGAGCATCTAGTCAGAAGCTTGTAGAACTACGAGGAGTGAAAAAATTATAATAATTCCAACAAAGTGAAAAGCGAAGACCTCATCTATAGGTTTTGACAGAAACTATCATGCCGAAGAGGTTATTGTAGATCTGAAATTTGGAGGAGGAAACCATGATATAATAGGTGCATAACCTTCTTAGTTCTAAATTTAGATGTCGGAGCTGTTTGCGTTACATTAAATGCAAAGTTTTTCCACGCATTGCGTTGCCCCAGAGGTGAATTTACTTTGGGTTTGGCAAATCACGACCTTTACCGTCCTGTTCTTTGGAAAATGTATTGTTTAAAATTCACTCCTATCTTGTCCGTGCTGGAATCAAAAGTCCAAAATTATTTTATTTTGTTATTAACACTACAATCTTCAGGGGAAAAAATTAAGATTGTAGAAAGTATTCCTGGGTTGTAAGCTGAAGATATTTAGCACTGATCTACAATCACCTTGTGGGCATAAGAAGATTCGAAGGATTCTTTCGTTTTTAGTAGGAATCATGTTTACTAAGTCATCTGCTAACTTTGAGTTAAGAATGTTGGTAGAAGTAGAAGCAATCATAGTTATCTTTATCTGTTTAGGTATCAGATGTACAAGGAAAGGGAAACAGTCGATAAAAGATAGAATGTAGATAATAGCAATCTTAACAATCTTATGGAGGCGATGGCCGATTTCACAAGGTAATCATCATCACAAATTGGGTACTAATGATCTGTAGAATCAATAAGACGTCTGAATTTAACACATTTTATCTTTAAAGATATGATCTGCTAGAGAGGATATCGTATTGAATAAGGAAGTTAGCACTAGAATTACGAATTCAGTGCATTGCACATTTTATATATTGGGACTCTACTCTAGAAACGGACGCGTATTCAAAACAGAATTAATAAAGTTTGAAATCATGTCTATTAGAATGTCAAAATTCAGTAAATGGCCACTAGGGTTTTACCAAAGTCGGTTCACAGGATGTAACACTTACGAGTCAAAGATCAAGTCGGCGGATGGATGTGAAACGTGTCACTTGGCGGACCGCACGAAGTCTTGTTCCTTCTAAGAATTTTAAGGTTATAAAAATCAACTAATTAAGTAAATCGAAAATAGCGCTAATTAAGATAAAAATATTAAATCCTTCCCAAAAACTAGTTGTAAAAATTAATTGATCAAAAGCACAATAGTTTACAGTTGATAAGATTAAGCAGAACAGGAGCGAAGGCGAAATATGTCTTCATTTCTTGACAGCAGAAGCAAGAATCAGCAAAAATTGAATGTCGTGCGAGGATTTGTTTGGAGGAAAAAAATGCAAAACACTTCAAATATATTCGTGAAGTATGTCAATCCATGGTGCTTGTTCTGGCGTATCAGTGGATTTAGCAGGACCACTTGTTTGTGAACCATTAAAAATACGTGCATGATGAGGAATCGTCCTGTTGAAATATGGCCGCAGGCAAGTCTTGAAAGTTAAGTAACACAACAGACTCCCAAACCTTAGTGATATAACACTGTCAGTTCAGCGTACCTTATTAGAAGGGTGAGGATGTAAAAATCCAAATTCATCCCAAACCATAATTTCATGTGAAGCCCAGGCATGGAGTTTTATATTGCAAACGTTAAACAACCTTTCGACACAATGTCGCCACTTTCAATTATGACAATCATTCCGTGGTAGGTAAAATCATTGTTGTACAACATACTCTATTTCTTGTAATGTGCTTCCTAATACTACAATGCTATCGATCAATCAAGAAGATTCAGCCAATATGGCTGTCTTCACGTGTGGTAGTGCAAAATACTGGTGCATTCATTCTCGTCCATCGGTTAGTCCCTTCTCCAACCGTCGGTTTTATATTCCCATCAGTGCAGTTTAATTACATCTAATAAGAACACCAACTTCTCAGATGGATAATTCGCATATAGGACACGATTCTTCTTACATAAAATTCAAAATTTTGCTAGTTTCATCTCTAATGCTAATATACTTTTATGATGCATACAGAAGCGTCTCAAACAAGCAAAAAAATATCGCACGAAAAAAAAATAATATATAAAAAAGTCTTCTGTTCTCCCTTCTTACAGCGACAGGTGCTCATGATGTGAGTCTATGATAAAAGACTAATCGAGGTATAAGCACAATATAAATTTCACACCTTATGAAGGCTTCTTTCACAGTGTTGCATTTTATGTGGCTGGCAATATATGTTGTATTATATTAAACTATAATCGAGATTTTTTAAAACTTTGCAAATAAACTAACTATATCTTCGTGCCATTACACATAAACTAATTATACCTTCAAAGAGAATTACAAAACTTTCTTAAAAAGTTTCTGAAAATTTGAATGTTAATAACTAGTAATTAATAATTAATCAATTAATAATTTAATTAAGAAAAGGTTAGTATAATTTTTAATTTGGCATTCATTTCATTTAAAATTTGCAGAGAGAGAATGCCTTTAAAATTTTTGTATTAGTTTTTCCTTATTTTTTATCTGTATTCCATAGTTCTGTATTCCATAGGTTTTTATATTTTGTCCTAATAAATGCATACAAATAATTATTTTTGAACTAAAATATTTCCATAGTTACTGAATAGTTGAATTTCAAATATTATTCTTTGTTTACCAAAAATTCTCTCCAAAATATAGTATAATTATTTGAAATTTTACTTGTCGACATGCACTTAATATTAACAATTTTAAGACTATATTACTTCACTTTTTTCAGTTTTTACTCTCAATCATAATCAGAGCTTTTTTCTCCGTTTTCTGTTTTAAGCTTTTATTTTCAAATTCCAACAAATTTGTTTGTCATTTACGTTGTTTTTAAGTTCTTTAAAGGAGAATATGTAATTTATCAGAAACAGAAGTATTTTTTCCTATTATCTGATTTAAGTACTTGGTGCCTTCACGCTTACATATTACTAAAAGTAGACAAAGGAGCAACGTTTCATTTAACATAAAAGGCGATTACTGAAAAATACATTTATTAATTTTTGACCTCACATTATTTATCATGATCATTTATTCTCATTATTTATTACTTCCACATCT
>BPLQ01005679.1:12459-50578 GCA_021605075.1 Caerostris darwini | reverse complement strand
TAATGAAGGATGACTGAAATGTTTTGTGTAGGTGTGAAATTGCTTGATGACTATCCTTTCTGGTTCATCATTGTGTTCGGTATCTGAAATATCAATGAATAATTTTCTTCCGAAAATGTCAAAAAATATAGTTTGATAGATTTAATGAAATTCAATTGTTGTTATTCTAGTTTAGTGAGTAGCAATAATTTGATGTAAATTATAAGGATCATAAATAAATAGTAACGCAATAACATATGAAGTGTACACAAGGAACACACATTAGCTCATCTCACTGAAAATATTTATTAAATGATTATTGTCATCTTCTAAATGGAAAACTTTCAAGATTACACAGATTGAAGGAATGCTTACATATATTATAAGAAAAATTGAAGTATATTTCGTTTGAGCGTGCAAGCGATGGATTATCTATGAGAATACTCTTCAAAAACCCATCTAACATAACAAAATTCATCAAACTTTTTATCAAATAAAACAACAGTCTTAAAGATAAAACGGCAGACAGCACAGATTTATGGAATTTAATCTTTTTATCAGATTATGTTATTGAAGGATACTCTTTTGTTCATGGTTGGATTTGTAGTTTAAAGTAATAAAGAATAAATTCTGTCTAAAGTAACTAAGTATATGCTTTCATTACTTAGATGCAGCTTTTTTTTGTTTGTTTAGTTTGAGTTTGAATAACTTCAAACGCTATAATGCTGTTAAATTCAATTTAAAGTTTTAAAAGTATATACATAATCCATAATACTTACCAGAATGTTCGCCTCAGATCACTGGTAAATTCTGTTTATTAAATGTAAAAACTTTTTCAAGATACAAAAAAATAAGGGTTATGGGAGATAATCTTTACACATTTGAAGATAATGATTGGGGTGTACAACTACTTTGTAACTAAAATGCTTTTGTTTATATTTGTATTTGATGTTTCAGTAATAATGAAGATTTATTTTTAAATGTCAAAATGTTTCTTTTTACATATTGTTTAGTTTTTGAATGAATAATTACAAATGCTATAGTTTCCGTATAATTAAATTATAAATTATTAAAAATTTATAGTTAGTAATACAAGATACTTTTTATATTAAATGGAAATATATTAAATTTTAAAATGCACTTAACCATATCTTTGCAAATAAAACTTTTAAATTTTAAAATATATAAGTGAGTCAAAGAGTGAATTGAATTAAGTAATTTGAATTAATATAAAATATGCAATTTTATAAGAAAAAATGTATTTCAAAATAATAACAAGATGCAATTTTTTTTAGTTTTAGTAGCAATAAAATTTTTAAACTATATTAAACTCTCCTGTTAAGCAATCATTAAAAAATAAACAATCAAGACTATGACATAAAATATTTTTATAAAAGAATGTGATAGATTTTATATATATTTGTACTTTTATTTAAGATATTTTCTTCATTTTTTGATAATATTTTTTTAATTTTAATTACCACTTTTTGATTTGTAATATTAGTTAATTATTTTTATAACGAGGTATATTGTATACATTAATGATTTAGCAATTAAAATAAATGTGTTTTTATTTTTATATAACTTTTCTTATAAATGAAATTTTTTCTCTTATAATTTAGACTTGGTTTTAGTCAAGGAAAGTTTATTGTTGGGAACGCAAAATAATCAAAATAAAATAAAATTCTCTCCAGGGACACATCTAACACGACAAAATACTTTACCAAACTTTTTGTTACGTAAAGCGGCAGTCTTCAACTCCGCAGACAACAAAGATTTATGGAATTTAATCTTTTATCTGATTATGTTATTTAAAGGTACTTGGCAAAATATTCTCGAAATTGTGAATCTTATACAGTTTTCCTCTTTCAAAATCTAGTTATTAAATCACTTGGTACGTTAAAAGGAAAACTTCCAACCTTTGTGGCAACCCCTTTTGTGCTAAACAAAATTAATCCAATACTTTTCCCTTTGAAAATTTTATAGAAAGTTGAACTCGATTAAAAGAATTTAAATGGATTCTTTGATAAAGAATACGAAATATTTTCTCTTTGATGAATAAATATTTTTTTTTAAATAAATAATCACTAAATAATTTTATATTTTCATTGTTCAAATAAAAGCTTAAATATTTATTTCAAAAATTATTGGAGTCATTTCAGTTGATATTGTAATGAAGTATTCTAAAAACTAAAAATATTTTTTTATTATAGATTCACAAAAGTATGCATGTTAATTTATGATATTCATTACAGGACAAACTTTAGTCTTTGGAATTGTATTAAAATGTATCGTTGAAGTTATTTATCAAACGTTCGTCGAGATATTTTTTTTTTGCATACTTCATGTATTTCAGTTATTATAGATGCACAAACCTTTGAAGAATGAAACCTTTTCTTATATCCCTAACAGTCGATTTGAAATTCCAGCATTTCAAACTCTATTCAGTTGTCAAATGCAGTCTTTTCGATTTCAAAAGCTCGCTTTCAACATATTCCTTACAACGGAAATAGACTATATTTAAACGGACGTATATCATGCAGTAGCAATGCCACAGCTCCGAAACGAAATCTTTAAGAAAGGAATCAATTTAGCTGCATCATCTGTCTTCCTTGAGCAATTCTAGCCAATATGCCTTTTTATAACTTTGGAATATATTTTCTCGAAACTTAAAAATTCCAGAATCGTATGATGGCTTTGCTTCTTCCTTAATAAAAAAAAATAATGTATATCACTGTAATGTAATGATGAATTCAGAAGATTGAAAATAATTTTTCTTCAATCAAACATTACAATTTTAATAAAAAATTTAATTAAAAATTTAATTTCAGCTGATATATAACTATATATCAGCTGAATATTTCGATTTTATATTTTTCCGGCTCTAAATATTTCGTTAATGTTCTACGTCAAATTTAATTTTATACATATTATAGATTACATTTACAATATATTTAATTATTAAAACTATTTTTAAGTAAGTATGTCTAAAAAATAATAATGTTCTTTTTTATATTTTTAAACTTATATTTTTTAAAATGATACCATATTTATAAAATATATGCATTTGATATATATGCACATATATATAAAATCTATTATGTCAAAGATTATTTTAGAAGCCTATTAATAAATTGATGTAAACAACAACATGGGTTTATTGCACAACAAACACTAAATAATTTTATATGATTATTAGTGATTATTTATTGCAAGAAAAATATATTCAACAGGAAACATGCTTTGGTATTTGAGTCCTTTTTTTAATATTTTCTAACAGAAGTCTACATATTTAATTATAATGTTTTTTATTGTACAATATCATCTGTCATTGGAAAAAAATTGTAAAATATCAAATTAATATCTTATATTTTAAGTGATGATTTAATGTTTTACATATATAACATTTTGTTAACATTTTTATTTTAGTAATAGTAGTAACATTTAGTAGTTATATCTAACTAATTAACTAAATATAATTAACATTTAGTAATTATATTTAGTATATATAACATACAGTAATTAATTTTAGTAATAATTTTAATTTAAATAAATATTAAATCATGCATAATTTATTTTATTTTATCTTACGTTACATTTAAGTAACTTTAGCTTAAGTTAAATATAAATGATTGTTTTCTTATAACATTTTAAAAATAAAACTGTAAATCAATCTCAAGAAACATTTTAAAAGTTTCTCAGAAAAATGTAATAAACATTATCAATTATCTAATTAACGTGAGTAGGAAGCATTTTAAAATTTTGTACTTCACGCTTATAAGATAACTTTAAGATAACTTTATCTACATTAATTTAATTCAAATAAAATCTTGGATCATTCATTTAATATATATGCATGTTTTCTGCAATTTTATACGTCTCGTAAGCAAATAATTCTTCTTTCCATGTTCAAATAAAGTATCGTTTAATTAAAGTAATTACAATTCAGGTGCAATCAACATAATGCAAATCAACCATTTCATGAAAACAATAAAATAGTAGTATTAAAGCATTAATTAAATAAGGATACTTCACATATTACAATACATCTTACATAGAGATTTATAAATATGGTTCGCCTGCTGAATTTGTGTTCTTGTAAATTCCCAATATTTTTAATTGATATAGAAATGGATTCTTTTAAATTAAAATCATTGTGTTTCATCCTTATTAAAACAGTTCTTGTGTGATATATTTTCAATTTAAATTTATATTATTTTTTCCTTTTCCCCCTTAGAAAGTTGAGAATAAATATCATTATACAAAAGCAATCGTTTAAATTATATTTATTACTTGATTATGCTATTGTTTATTCAAACAAATAATGATTGTATAATATAGTACCTATAGTACTTCTTATCCATAAATAGCATGCAAGAAATAGTGGTTCAAACTTTCTTGTAGATTGCTTTAAAATCGTTTATTTAAGAAAGGATAAAATTCGACGGTTATTATGACAATATGCGTGAGTATCCTGTAATGAATCGGACATTTTGGCATATGATTACCTAATTATCTCCTATATTATGGCCAGATATGAAGTATCAATCATAAACACTTATTGGATGATATACTCATCTACCCTACTCCTTTATCCATTCATCAGACACTGGTCATGTTTTGATATGTGGAACCTGAAAACATTTAAATTATATCCTATATTGAATAATAACCAAGCATAAATCTCTCGTTTATTTTTAAAATCTTTTATCAAAATAATGCTTTTAAGCGGACAAATATCGGTGAAATACTTATAAATATTTTTGTATTTGTATAAAATTATGTCATTGTACTTAAGATTTCATAACAATTAGATTTCTCGAGAAATGCTATTTAATCAACCATTATAATATGATATCTAAGGATTAAAAGACTAAACTTAATTTTAATAAAAGTTATGCAGTAAGCATAAAATATTAATGCTACATCAAAATATTTGTATTGTGGTTGAAAACAGACTTTTAAATATTTGTAGTTTCTACAAGTAAAACATTTGTACTGAAATTTCGAAATAGTCTTGGTTCAGATTAGACAGCTCGCCATCATTTTTCTGAACAATAACGAAGGCGAACCAATGGTCGAATAGAAGCTGGCTAGAATCAATTCTATGTTGCAAAATGGCTGAATGTAACATTTCATATGGCGTTTCTTATAAAACTTTAAACACTTTTTTGGGAAAACAGTTATCTTCTAGAAGGTGCAGGTTTTCTTGTATCACAAACTGAAAGGCTGGCAACCAATTCGACTGTGCACAGATGGCTTTATGAAGGAAGTTGTATGCAATACGTCAAGCATTGTGTGTATCCCTTACCGAAATCTAAAGCATAACTGGGAAAGCGCATATGTCAATTGAAGTGAATATCTGTTCTATATGCTGATGAGTCCAAATTTGTTGACAAAGTGAATAAAAATTGCTAGTATAGCGCAATCCATGTCACTATTATGCCAGTCATGTCCGTTAAAGAGGCTATTTCTTTGGATGGCCAAACCATCCCAAAAGTCACCAATACTTTTCTGTTATATAAATATGGCATTAATCATCTAATTTTTTGTCCTTATTTAAATGAATTTGAAACTCTTTAATCCAAAAAAGGGTTGAGCATCACAATCTGCAGGAATGAACCCAATAGAGGGAATTTAGTATAGTCTAGGGTGACAAATTTTAGACGCTTTACCTTTTAATGCATTTAAATTACCTACACACACTTATAGGACTTGCTGACAACTCAGTAAATGAACATCATCATATAGAACATAAATCATCGCTGCCCCACTTATTTACTAGTTAGACATAGTCGCATTCAATGCTACAACTATTCACACATTGTTTGGTATGTTTCCGTTTCCAGAATTTTAAAGAATTTTATTTTCCTGAAAATAAGCCAAGTGTTTTTATGTTGTACTAAATTTCAGAAGCAGTGTTTGATTACCAATTTTACTACATTTCCTTAAATATCGTTAAAATAATATTTAGAATCAAATTTTTGCGATTTTATTTTTAATTTAAAAAAAAATCGTTACTTTTAGTTATTAAAAATAATCACAAGTATTTTCTAATGTATTAAAAAAAATTTCTGTAAATATGACATAATATGTAAAATACATCGCATTTATTTATAACAAAATTAAATAATGAAATAAATAATGAAATGAAATCATACAAAAATTATAATCAGACATAATTATTTAAAAAAGAACTAAAATCATTAAATATTCATCAATAATGAACAAATTATAAATGTTTGAAAATATTGTCAATAAAATATTTGGTCAAAAAATGGTGGTAAATTACTTTCATGGCCAAATAGTACAGCTGCTCATAAAAAATTTTTACAAATATAATAACATATGTTGGGAGAAATTACAAATTTAAAGTAATATGATAATAATTCTTTTTAAATTAACATATTTTAAACTCATCAATATTTTTTTAAATATTTTTAAGTAATGCTTGTTAACTTAAAATTTTTTTTTTTGTCATGAGAGTTACCCAGAGTCAAAAATGCTTCATATTCTAAAGAATAGTTTTAAGTGAAACAGCAATTAAAAAAAATATTGATTTAATATGAAATTTTGTTTTCATTGTTTTCAAATATACCTGGCAGTCATATTTGAATAAAGTAAAAAAAAAATTACTATGATATAAAAATGAGGGCACCCACTTCAATAAAATAAATGTTCATTTTAAAAGGCAATATAATCAATAATATTGAAACATTCATATTCTAAGGCATATTTGAAAATAGCAAATGGAGTTGCTGTCACGCAAGAGAAATCGTTTCCAAATCCAAATCTGACTTTTGGGTTATAAATGATCTGACACTTATGTATCATGTACTTAACTTCTAGCCAATAATGAATTATTTCGGGACATTATAAAATAATGGCTCCAAAAAATTTGATTCTATAATACTGTAGAAGGACAATTCATTGACTCACTTAAAAAGAATCTGTATTTCAGAATGACTTTTACTTGTTTTTAACATTACAATTACTTTCTTTCAAACTTTTTTCATGCTAAATTATCTTTTCTATAATATTTATAAATAAAAAAGATAAACTTTTAGATCATAACATCAATGTCAATTATGAATAAATGTTTTATAAAATTTTGAACTTTTGTTACATTTTTCAGTTGCCATTACAATAAGCAGAATAATATAATTAATCACAATAACAATTTTGTTGCAGTTTACATTCATTTCTACATTTTTTTTTAAATTACATAAATGATTTTCAATAAAAAATTTTGCAAACCGGATAACGTCCAGCAGTAATGTACACAACTGGTATTTAGGAAGACACGAGTTCAAATCAATTGAAAGTGTTCGTTGAGTCTTTGCTTTCAGAAACAAGGTTTGGTTTGGCTTACCACTCTACGCTCATTTTTTTGCACACTTTCTGCTAATTAGACTGGCACTTACAGTTTTACTTGGATTCCGAACCAATAACAAAATATTTATGCCATTGCCAGGATTTGAATCTGATGTCTGGTCTGTGGTACCAAAGGTCAGAATGCTAGTCAATTGGCCATCAGGCCGCTTTCAAAAACGAAGGATTCATTTGTCGATTCTGAAGAAAGTTTGCAATTGCCTCTCATCTGTTTTGTGTGAGTTATTCTATGACTATATCAATGCAATACGAACTCCACAGACCTAAAACAACAATTAAAAATTCATTAAAATTTTTGTACTTTAATTAAATGTAATTTGAAATTACATTTGATTACCACAAATCAAATAGATATAATCTTAAATAATTTAATAATGTATGATTTTGTTAGAATAGATTAATTTCCAAATTAAATAACGTTTTTAATAAATTTACAATCTTAAATCCAGGCTTACAAATACATTATATTTATACTACAAAATATTTAATCATGAAAAAGGGATTTTAAATTTTCGTCTATTAATATTCATTAATAGATTTATTTTGACATATATTAAATTTATTTACTTATTAACTAATATTCCGATTTATTTTAACTGTTATCAAGGATTTCGAAATAGCATTACAGTGTAATATATTAAAATTCAAATTGATTTTGAAATTGTCAAGTTGAATTCAAGTAATTTTGCGATTAATACTTTTTATTCGCTTTTCCGATTTAATCTTTTATTCAAAGAGAGAGAGAGAGAGGGATGCAGTTCAAAAGAAAAAGAGAACGAGATATATATTTCATTTCAAGAATTACCGCACTTACTCCTGGGAATCCATTTTACTTATTAATGCTGTCGAGTTACTCAAAGATTTTTCGAAATTGCAATGCTGCTCATTTCATTTTTGAAGCTTATGCAGCAAAGATTTTTATTTTGCAGCATTAGAGACAAATTACTTTCCTCCTCTGTCGCTCTTGTAATGAAAAAGTTATTTCGTAAAAAAAAAAGGCATTTAGGAATAAAAATAAAGTTGCTCAGAGCTATATTTTATTTTTGTAATAAATGACATAGAAAAAGTAAATTACAGAATTTTAAGGATTTTTAAGTCTGAATATGCTAGGTACTCAGAATTCATGTAAGTTCATACAAGATATTTCATAAATAATGAAACATTACACACGACATAAAAAAATTTTAAACTTCCTTTTAAAAATATGTTTAAATTACCATACTTGTACGATTTATATGTAATGTAAAGTGACATCTATTAAATCATCATTTCATTCACCGAAATTCATGCAACAAATTCTCAAGCATAAAAATGCTTTTTCGTTGAATCAAATCATTTAATTAAACTTTGAGTTAAAATTTCATTACTAAATTAAGATTTACTCTACTTTGCCGTACGAGCTAATTGCTTCTGTATTCTTCATTGCAGCATTCATTGTTGTCGATTCTTTGATGAGCAAGTAGATTTAGTGAGAATTTGGACAAAGGTTTTTACATCGACAGATGAACTACCCAGTTCATTTCAAACATAAATTGCTTATATAAAATTCATAATAATCTAAAAAATTCGTACTCAATTTATTACTGATATTCCATAGAAGGCTTTAAAATCTTATTGTAAATAATTAAATCTCTTCGCTCTATTATAGAGAGCAATACAGATTTCGGCAACAATTTTTTTCCTCCTTCCTAAAATTGTCAACAACCAAATATATCGTCTGTTTTCAGCTTTCTTTGTCAAATTAAAACAAATTTCTTACATTAAAATCATAATAATCTAATAAATTCGTACTCATTTTATTTATTAATGAATTTCCAAGTTAGAAAATATATTATTTAACTTTTAAATCCTCTATGAGAATATGATAATGTTATAATACCTTTAAAATAAGCAAAACATTTTTGATATTTCTTTTAATATTGTACTCTGTATGCTAAGTTAGCGTAAAAGAAGAATGAATACCGCTGGAACTACATCTTGTATGAATAGTTAAATTCAGTAACGTATGAAATGTTTGGTTTAAATTGAGTATCGCATAATTTTAATATATATAATTAAAATATAACATAAATAATAAATAGAATTGAATATATTTATAATTGAAATTATAGCAATATTCTTTATAATTAAATCATAAAAATGTTTCCAAATACTTTTGAAAACAAAATCACAAAAGATGACTGAAAGCAGACTTCAAAAAGGTCTTCTTGTAAAAACTTTTTCGTGAAATTGCAAGATAACCGTGTTTAAAATATGAGTACTTGAAAACATTTATCGGAATAACTACAATGGTAAGCCATTGGATGACGAAAAGTGATCCATGGTATATTATATGTAGAAAGATGGTCCGTTTGTAATTTATAGACTATGCAATGCATTTCTAAGAATACATTCAGCGTTGAGATGGTATATATGAGAAAGATCTAAAACTAAAAATGCTGA
Source organism: Caerostris darwini (assembly GCA_021605075.1). Lineage (NCBI taxonomy): Eukaryota > Metazoa > Arthropoda > Arachnida > Araneae > Araneidae > Caerostris > Caerostris darwini. Next base: position 40,765 of record BPLQ01005679.1, on the reverse strand, counting down.
ACGTAAGAGTTGTTTGTAGCTAATTGCAAAGTTCACATAATTGCTACTCTAACTCGCCTGTTATCTTCTCAACCGTTCGCAGAAAATTGCATGAGGGAGTGTTGTATGTAAAGAGTCCAGCATTGCGTATCCTCTTCAAATCACCCTACGAAATGAAAGGTTTAATAGGGAACTAACACTTCTCATATAGCGTGTAATTCGTTAACATCTGTACTTTTTTTATCATAAGTCCAGATTTTGCTTTCAAAGCAACTAAAAAATATTGTTGATGTGGCGGAAGTCGGGATCATGATATTAGAGAGTTTTTGCATACCGTACGTTAGTTACCGTAGGACGTCCGTTAGCTTTTTCTCCCTAGCGCGCATGCTCATAGGAAACATAATTTCCTATGAGCATGCGCGCTATTGAGAAAAAGCTAACGGACATCCTACGGTAACTAATGTACGGTATGCAAAAACTCTCTATTATCCCAGTCATATAGATAGAAGAGTCGCCTTTGGTGGATCTGGTTTATGTGTGTAGGCAAAAATTACTTTGGATGGCAGAATTGACTTGTATGTTGTCCCCTCCTTCCAGTTAGAGACGACATTATTGATCCAATTTTCCGTTCTTACGTAAGTGGCCTTGGTCACCCCTTCATTCTCAAAGACGATAAATCAGGACACGCAGAGTGGAAAATAATCTTCTTGTGGAGACTATTGTATATATGGGTAGGTCAGCATGTTCTCCTGAATTGTACCATTTGAACAGATTTGGTAGTTATGGGGAGACATATTGTTGCCCTTAACCTGTACTTTTAATCCTTTAGTGACTTAGATTCATCTTGACAAAATAAATGGCCTTTGCTTCCTACTTAGTAAATAAATGCTTTTATTTTCCACATTTTATTTCACTATTTTGTGTAGTACGTGATACACCATGTTGGAGTTCATCACATATTGAAGTCAGATGCTACGTTTTTTTTTTTTAATTCCTTCTATTAGCTCACACTCTTCCTATATATATCTTGTTCAAATTTTTAATCGTTAGTAAAATACTTCTTATTCATCCACTCAAGTTCAAATACATTTTTTTGAACTTGTATTGGATGACACCAGATGTTAATACAGTTTTTTCAAATATTAATTCTGTATTTAAATTTAACTCATTAATTTTAGTTTTTTTTTACATTTAAGTTGCATATATCTACCAATAGATGGCGCCAGATAAACTTACAAAATGATTGAAAATTATTTATAATGGACTTTCTGCAATATAATGAAAAAAAAATAGGAATTGACTTTAAATTGTTTTTTATATTACTTGTTTTATATTTATTATGTTTCCATCTTCTATATTTTCAAGACAATATGTTTACGACGCTCTAGTACAGAGATGTATTATTACACTTAGCAAGTTCTTTGCAATTATTCAGGTCCGTTGAACAGCCTTAACTCTGCAAATGAGTTTTGATACAAGCTGAATTAATAAACAAAATCTTTGTGAGCATGGAGCGTTACTATATGGTAAAACGATTATTAGAAGTCATAATACTTCTTTTAGTTTTGAAAATTATCACACATCGAACACAAATTCTATGCTTTCTGGTTTGTTTCTATTTTGTGTATTTTTAAAACAGAAAATTAGCCCATCGATTTTTTGTGCTAATTTGACAAGCACTGGTTTTTTTTGTGTTTGTCCAAATTTCACTAAATTTCAATGCATAGAAATCTCACTATCATATTTTTCTAAATTTCCTTTCATTTACGAAACCATTGTAATTATACATTGATACTGTTATAAATAGTTTTTTTAATTATTTCTTTCAATAAGAATTTTTTATTTATTGTTTTATATTTTGAAATAATTAATTTATATTAAGATCCGCATCAGTTAAATGTATAATAAATTATAAAAAATAAATATACTAAATTACAAATCATTGCAGTATTTTTTTTTAAATTACAAAAGATTTTTGTCTAAATGAATGATTTCATTTGCATATACAAACGTTTAACTTTGCTCATATATTTTACTAATTATCTACACAAAAACTGGTCCGATATATTATTCAATTAATCGTTAATTTGCAAATTTAATAATATATTATGTAACATTAATAAATATAAAACATCAATGAAATTGTTTAAATATTTTTCTTATATTTTTTATTTAAACAAAAATAATTTGTAACCATATCCGCCTTTGCTTCATATATAATTTGAAAAAATATTTTTATTCAATTACCTTTGATTAAAAAGGCCTTTCAAAATAACAATTTAATTTCAATAAGGCAAAATTATTAATCCAAGAATTATTCTATTATATCAGCTCTCTTTTGTAATTCGAAAATGTTCAAATAATTTATACATAGATGAAAGGTTGATTATTAATCAAATTAATATTTAAAATAATTGAAATATTAGTTGTTTTCTAACTATACCAATTAAATGATTATGAAAATTACAAATAAAATGCCTAAATAGTTTCGAGATCATATTAAATTGATAATGCAACTACATTAAAAATTTCCAGGAAACAGGTGGAAAAATAGCCATACTTTCAAAGAAAATGAATATTTTTAGCATTTGTGTCTTAAAATAACAAAAAATTGTTAATTGTTCTACTTTCATACCATTCTCCAGTAAGTATGGCCTGAAAGTATAAATATTCTTTTTTCAATAATAAAAATTATCATGTTGAGATATAATTTATTTAACAGCGAAATCTTATTAAAATAGGTACTTCTAACAAAAATTTTATAAATAAATTATGTAATGCATGGCAAATATTTATATTGCTAAAATATTAATATATTTATAATTAATAATATAATATATAAATAATATACTGTATAATGAATAATACATTAAAATATTTGCTAAACTATCAATATAGTTCGTTGTAAGTATAGAGGAAATATTTAGTTTAATACTCACATTTTTAACAATTCAATACATTAATAATAATCGCACTAGCATCAAATGATTTTAACCAATTAAATTCCCTTTGAAGTCTGGTGAATTTATGATAGTTTAGAATTGTTCAAACTTTCGATCTGAGAAACACTATAATTTGAAAAGTATGTTCGACCATTATCATTGCAGACGCATAAATGTCGGTGACATTTTCATGATAAATTTACGTTTGACATTATTATCCTACAGAGGACAATTCCGAAGCTTAAATTTTCAGTATATCTACAGTTATTTTTATTTGCCTGTCAGATTCAAGTGTGTCTCGTTAAAACTATTCTTCTACGGGGCATTTCATAAAAGTAATAAAAATAATTTTTCTGTACTATTATCTGAACTGGCTAATACATTTTTTTTTTCATTTTGCCGTGACAATTCCATCTCGGAAATGGCTAATCGAAATCGCAAGAACTTAAAAAAAAGAACGTTGTTCTAAATGAAATAGGGTTGAAGAAAATCGCTTTAGCTTTTTGTTTGAAACAGTGATTGTATTTTATGCTTTTTTATAGTATTTAGTATTAGAGTAGAAATTATTTTACTTATTTTTAGTGATGACTGAAACTTTTTTCCAAAAAGTTATCCGAGATATTTTCGTTACAACTAAGGCTTGTACCTAATGATTTGGAAAGTGACTTTATTTACGGCGCTATTTCCCAGAAACGATATGGCGTCCATGTCGTTCGTGATTTTTTCCAGAAGAATTCCTGCTAATATTTTTGGCAGAAACCGGAAAATACTGACGAATGCAAGAAAGAAAACAGGAAACCTGAAAAAATTAGATTTTCCCTCTTTGTAGTTTTTTTTTCTCTGTCAGTTTTCGTTAAAATATGTTGTAGTTTTGGCATTTTATAATATTTTGGCTAAAACAAATATTTTTTTAAAAAAAATACTGGAATATTTATGTTATGTATATATATTTCAGTATAAGACTTGTTGTTTGCTCACAAATCAGTTAAATTTTATTGTCCCTGTTGTCATTTATTTTAATGTTGAAGACAAATTTCTTTTAGGTAAATCAAGCATAAATTTTAATCTATGTAATTAATCGATGAATCGATGAACTGAAAAATAAAAATGCATTTCATTAAAAAAATAACGTTGAAAAATAATGTTTTTTAATGTGATACTTTTGAATAAATAAACATTATATCTGCAGCTTTAATAAATTTGGATTAAATGGAATATTTCCATAAAAGGAAGAAAAAAAACTGAAATAATAGGTATTTATTTATTGCTAACATCGAAAGTCTAAATTTTCTAAGTATATAGATGTTCATTTTATAATGAATTAATATTACAAAATATTACTTATAGAATATTTTTTTGCATTAGGTATAATCAATATGACTTATAAACAGTTTTACTCAATATGACTTATAACAGTTTATTATCAATATGACTTATAACAGTTTTACTCTGTAGGTAGGAATTCAAATAGTTTGATTTTAAAAACTAAAATTGTTTAAATGACGTAAAAAGAATTCGACTGAAATTTAATTTAAATTTCAAATTAATAACAATAATAAATATTTTATATTTTAATATAGTATTCATTATATATATTTTATATGTATGTTATTGTATTTATTTTTTTTAGTAAATAAAAATTTATAGTTTTATGTTTATTTAAAAGTTTTGGTTTAAAAACCAAAAAAAATTATAAAAAATTTTTTCTTTTAAAAAACAAAAAAAAAAAAAAAAAATATCAAAAGGGATGTTCAAAAATACATAAATAATATCTTTCATATTTCGAATATTTTTATTAGCAAAGAAAGTTAAAAATGCCAAAAGAAAACGCATAAAATTAATGTTTCTTTAAAAAAAGGCATATATTTATAAATCTCATGCATTTACATTCTTCTAAATTTGAAACTTTATGACTTCTTTTAGTTATTTTTTGTCTAAAATTGATATTTAAAAAACAAATTTGTTATTATAATGTTTTAATATAAATAATTTTTATTTAAATTCTGAGTATATGATAATATTTAATTGTTACTTTTATTATTTTATTCCTCTTATCTTAATTACTTTAATATTTTCTAATAATTAAAATATTATTAGTTATTGTTTTAGTGTTTTTATTTTTGTAAAAGTAAAAATGAATTTATATTAAATTAAAATAATTTATCTAATAATGTATAGAAAATTGAGAAAAAGAATGATCGTTTATACTATCTAAATTATTATCAGAACTTACTATGCAACAGAATAGTTGTACGAAACAATTAATTCGTTTATTACGTAAGCAGTGCTTTCAATTATAGTAAATTCATCCCATAAATACGCTGCGAAGCATTGTGATAAAATCCCATTGTATGTTGTATTCACTAATTAAATTAAGAAACTTAATTTTAAAAAGTGTTCCTTAACTCTGTGAAAATCATTAATGAATTTAAACTACTACATTATATAAATTAATAATATTCATCCATGATAATTTGGAGTTACGAAATACTTCTCTTATGTCGTTTTTAAATTAAAATCACAAAAAGAAATTCATAAAGAAAATTTAATTACTTCGCATAATTAACAACATTAAGAAGTGATATCGCAAGAAAGAAATCTTAATTTTAATCTTAATTAATCTTAATTCATCATAAAAAGGACCGAGAACAGTATTACATTATTAAAACAACCCATGTGGTATGAACTTAGAAAAATAATTAAATAATCATTTCTGCTTTTTTTTTTTTTTTTTTTTTTTTTTTGAAGTTTTATTTTTTAAATATTTTAATTATTGATAGAATAAAAAATTTTCTTAATAATAGTTAACATTTTTATCTTGTGATTTTATCATTTATTTTCTATTTTTTTAATTTACACTGATGGAAAAAAAACTTAATTAATTAATATTTACTAACTTTTATTGGCTAATATTTACAATTTAAATTATTTAATAGAAGTGTTTGTTTTGCAATTTAAATAATTAAGAAATAATTTTTCGTTATAAATATATATGGTTAATTAATGAATGTAATTTGTTTGTATTGTTCTCGTTACAATTAATAATAGGATAAAAATTCATTTAACTAATATTTTTATATTAATTATTATATTTAGCATTATTTCACTTAGCATGTTTTTATACAAACTTGAATAATATAAAAACGTGCAAATTAAAACCATAAAATGATATATAACCAAAATAAATATAACCAAATAAACCATAAATAAAACCATTAATATGCATGATGTTAATAAAATAATTCATTATGGAAATGAAGTGAAAATTTATGCAAATAGTGTGAAATACTATTTAACTAGTTTTAATAGAACTTATTAAATTATCAGAAATTTTCGTTGATTAATAAATAAATTTAAATTATAATTTAAATAATAAAATAAACAAACCATGTATAAAATTTGAAATAAATGCATGTAATAAATTTTGAATATACCTTATTATATTGCTCATATTGTAATTATTAATTGGTTGAAAATTTTTTTAATTTGTACTAGTTTAACTATGGTGTTCAACATTTACAATATTTATTGATAATTTTTTTTCTACTAACTTAAATAATAAAAAAAAACTATATGTATAAAATATTATTAGGACTAGTTTAATTAATGCTAAATATGCATGTGTTAATAAATGTATTTATTAATACATGCAATAAATTTTGAATATGCATTGTTATATTCTATTTACTCATATTGTAATTATTAATAGGGGAAAAATTAATTAATTAGGACTAGTCTAATTATGCTGCTTAATATTTACATTATTTACAGATAAAAAGAATTTTAAACTATTTTAAATAATATAAACTAAACCAATTATAAAACATTAAATACGTTCACCATTAATATATATGGTAAACCGGTTTGTGTGATTATTTAAATCTTTATTAAAACAACATGTTCTAATTATTTTTCTTAAACACTTCCAAAGAGAAAAAAAAATCAATAACTAAGTCTTCCGAAAGAATTCCAAAACAACATTATTCTAAGTAAAACACAGAATTTTTTTATACTAACTTAAATAGCATGAAACTAAACGAATTATTAAAACATTAAAAGAATTCCCCATTAAAATACATGGTAAACTGGTTTATATAAATATTTAAGTCTTTATCAAAACAAAATTTTCTAATTGTTTTTATAACACTTCCAAAGAGAAAAAATTCCTATATCTAAGTCTTCCGAAAGAATTCGAAAACAACATTATTCTAAGTAAAACACAGAAATCCAATCTAAGGTTTTCAGAAGATTATTAAAGTCAGCCTGAAAGGCTTATTTAATTAGTTTTAAATAAATTTTTTGATTATTTGAAATTTTCGTTGATTAATAAATATATTTAGATTATAATTTAAATAATAAAATGCCAAACCCTCTATAAAATATAGAATAAATACATGCACTAAATTTTGAATATACCTTGTTATATTGCTCAAATTGTAATTATTAATTAAGGATTAAAATTTAATTAATTAAGATTAGGTTAATTATGCTGTTTAACATTTGCAATATTTTTTGCTAAAAATTTAAAACTAAACCAAAAACCAAAACCACCCCAAAACCAAACCCTAAACCAAAATTAACTTAAATAAAATAAGACTAAACGAATTATAAAACAGTAAAAAATTTCACCTTTAATATATATGGTAAACTGGCTTATGTGAATATTTAAATCTTTACCAAAACAAAATTTTCTAATTGTTTTTTATAAAACTTCCAAGGAGAAAAACAAAATTCAATAACCAAATCTTCCGAATAGAATTCCAAAACAACATTATTCTAAGTAAAACACAGAAATCCAATCTAAAGCTTTCAGAAGATTATTAAAGTCAAAATATTGAGTTCGGGAGGTTTTTCTTCTACTCGTTTTTCAAGTCGATTCCAAAAAGCCCTATTTTACGTCATTCTTTTTTTTTTGTTAAAAAGGTTTCCAGCAAAACAAATTCTTTTGGCCAGAGTTCAAAGTGACGGTTGCATTTGATGGACTGCATCCAATATTCGAACGGATTTAGGCATCACGACCAGCTGTTACCCATAAATCAACTCATAAGTTTGACTTTGAGTCACTAAAGAAAGATTTAGTCGATTGTTATTTTTTTTTATTCCTTTCTAAAGATGTTTGTTTCTGCGACAAGCGTATATATCTAGGTTTGTTGACATATTGAACTTGGGTTCTCCAGAGGAAAAGTTTTGAAGTTGACATGAAAACTGTGACACTGTGTAGGAAAAATTCCGCCTGCTGTTTTCAGAAAATTAAATGGATTTTTCTCTGGACTGTCCATTGTCAGAGGAATGTCTTTTTCCGGAAAATATTCTATAAATATATGTAAGAGATTTGAAAATACCTTAGAGAATGTTATATTAGGTATAAAAGGGAAAGGTGATTTAACATTATTTTGGGTAATTAATTTTGTAGTTGTCTTTAACAGTTAGGATAGTTTGATATTTTTACCAAACTTCTATAGTTTATTATTTAGCTTAGGTAAATTTAGGAAAATATAATTATTTCAGAAATAAATGCCAAAATTGTCGGTTTCATCTGTTAGAATAACATCATATTAAATTTCCTGCTCTATTAGAATATTATCCTATTAAATTTCGTGGTCTACTAGAATATTATTCTATTAAATTTCGTGCCCTATTGGAATATTATCTTACTAAATTTCATCTACTGTAAACATTTATGATAGATATCTTCATGTAATCTGTATTTAAATTTTTATTAAAAGGCAAATTATATTTATTTTAATTAAAATTCAATTAATTTCATTGCATTTATCAGGATTTAATTTTCTTTCAAAAATTAATTAATATTTAGAGAACCATGTATTTGTATTTCTCGTGATTTGAAAATAATATGGTTTTATTTATTCAAAAAAATTGTTTTTTAACAGTTTTTTAAGAAGAACAGTACATTTAGGGCAAATACTGATAAAACATTTCTTTAATAAAACGGGAGGAAATCGGCATATTCTATTCATGTTTTACTATATTCCTGTTTCTAATTAAGATTTAATATGCTTATTTATTATTTAGAGAATATTTTTCATTAAAATTAGCTGTCAAAAGGATGAAGAAATTATCAAAAAAATGATCTCACTCAGTGTCATTTGTATTAAAATTTGAGTCAAGTATTAAAAATTATAAAATAAATAAATATTTATTACCAGAATTACACCATTCTTAGCCCTCATATTTAAAAATTTCCCGCAATTTATCCCAATTATTTTGAAGGTTAATCCATGTCCCAAGCTGTACAAAAACTAATTTAATATCTGATTCCGTAAAAACACTTTCGTAAGCAATTAAACTTATGTTTATTATCTTACATTGTATATTAACAAGTAAAACATCTCATTTGTCTGTTATTGTTGTTCAAGTAAGATAATGATGATTTGTAAAGAGGTACTGTCAATCTGGATAACGATGATTCAGAAATTATATTTGCAACTGTGTCAGGAAGATGTTTTCAATCAAAGGATATGTTAAGTTTGACTTCTTTGGATAAAGCAAGGAAAAAATTAAAGTTAGTAATCGACTGTGCAGATATACAAGTTACCAAGTTACATACCTAATTATTTTGTTTAAGTTTTATTTTAACAAGATGCTTTGCGTAAGTACAAAATATATATTATTACAGCAATTGCCATTTTCAGTTTAATATCTGATTAATGATCTGTTTAAAAACTTTAATTTCCTTTTTGTGCGAAATTGCTTAGTAGCTACTTTTTTCAAAGAAGGAAAATATAATTATAAATTATGTATATAAAAATGAGTGATAGAGATTAAAAATATAAAAACGTAGAATTTCTAAAGATTTTATAAAAAAGCGCGTGAAAGAAATTTAAAAAATAAAAAACTATAGAAGAATTCAAAAGATTTTATAAATAAGCTCTTAAAAGAATTTTTTTTAAAAATTACAGATTTGAGTGGCAATGTCCAAAATTGAAAGTGCTTAAAGACACTAAAAACTCCACTCACGAAATCAATACTCACATATTTTATGGGTAAAAAAATCAGTTGAGCTTAAAATAAATATAAATTCAAACTCCATCTCATGTTTTTACCTAATATACTTTATAGGTAAAAAAAAGAAAGATAACTTGCTTTTCATTGGGTTGTGTTATTATTTTAAGAAAAATATAATTTCATTTTAAGTAAAAAATTTTATTTAGTTATTGAATACAACTAATAAAATAATTACTTTGATTGCATTTCAAAAAATTCATAATTCTTAAGTATAATTATAGTTTTATATATATTTTTTCAATACAAACTTCTAAAATAGCCATTTCTAAATTTTATTAGATACTGTATATTATTGATTATGATTACAGTTTCCATATCTTTATTGATGCCCTTTTCAGATTTTGGTTTGTGCATGTGTTCAGATTGTTTTTTCTAAAACAACAAGTATTTATCATAAATCTTACAAGACGAACCACATCACATGAATTTTATTTCCAATTTAAATTAATGAATGGAAAGTCTTACAAGATTTGCATGATTTCAATCAATAATGAACATAGCCTTTTCGAAATAAATAACTGTTGAATAATATATTATTGACCATGCTCAATAACAAAAGAGTTTAGATAGAGGGAAAAAAATTGTTTTAAGGAACAATACACAACGTAATCACCAATACAAGTACAATCTTCATATGGACGATTACGAGCTAAAACACTAATGTTATTGCATTTCAAAAAATTTATATTTGCTAATTATATTGTTTTATGAATATGTTTTCAATATAAACTTCTAAAATAGTCATTTCTTAATTTTAATGGATATATTGTTAATTATGATTACAGTGTCCATCTTTATTGATAGCCTTTTCAGATTCTGGTTTGTGTATATGTTCAGATTTTGTTTTCTAAAACAATAAGTATTTATCATAAATCTTACAAGAAGAACCTTATCACATGAATTTTATTTCTAATTTAAATTAATGAAGGAAAAGTCTTACAAGATTTGCAAGATTTCAATCAGTGATAAACATAGACCGTTTCGAAATAAATAACTGTTGAATAATATATTATTGACCATGCTCAATAACAAAGAGTTTAGATAGAGGGGAAAAAATTGTTTTAAGGAACAATACACAACGTAATCCCCAATACAAGTACAAGCTTCACATGGAAGGATTACGAGGTAAAACACTAGAAACAACCCTCATTTACACTATCTGGTGCACCTCAGACAAAGTTCATGAAAAATAACCGTAAAGTAATTGAATTTCCTAATTGTTATTCTTTACACATTTATTTCCCCTTCATTAATCTTAGAACCCCAAAGTAATTTTTCTTGCCCATATATGTGTTCGGTAAAGTTCACAATTCGATCCCTCGAAATTCTGTGCGCCTGAGTAATTCAAGGCACTAGAATGAGACAAAGGGGGGATAAATCAGGCAAATGATTTAGGAATTTCGAAGGGCGCACTTGGCAGAACGTTAAAGTAAATTATTATTGTTATTCATTGCGCGCCATTAAGCAATTTTATTTGCTACGGTTGAAATATCTTTGCAAGCGAAACAGCACTTGGAGCTGGCCACAATTTACGAGGCTATTAGAAGTTTAAATTCTATGTTGATAAAATGGATACCATAAATTAGGGACTCGTTTATTCGATGATGTGTGAGGAAGTTTTCTACAACTTTTGTGTGTTACTACCATCTCACAGCAATTCTTCCCAAAGCATTGAACAAGAAGGCTGCATGGTTATTTATATTAATCCTTTCTTGGAGGATTATATTCGTTTTTTTTCACTTTACAAATGTATTTTAAATAATTATCTGGTATTAATCAGTTTACAATTCGATTGCAAAGTCTTAAGTGTTCTTTTATTTCTATTAAAAATGGTGGTATGGAGAATAATCTAATTTAATACAGGGAATTCTTCAAGCAGAAAATTTCCAATTATAACTGAAATACCATATCATAGTATTCTTAGAACAATTAAAATTTGGTTGATGTAAAAATATTTCCTTTTAATAATGATGAAACGCTGGAAGGAGAATAACTATAATAATAAAATTTATTTAATTATTAAAAATAATATAATAATGAAGGCATAGCAAATCTAGTCTTGTAATTATCTGCAAAAGGATATACACTGAAGTGACAAAAGTCATGGGATAGCAATATGCAAATTTTTAGATGGCAGTAGCATCCCGTAGAACAGGTATAAATTCGCACAGCTTTCATTTCTGTTCAAGTTATTCATGTGAAGAGGTTTTGACGTGATGATGACCGCACGACGGGAATTAACAGACTTTGAACGCGGAATGTTACTTGGAGCTAGACGCATGGGTCATGCCATTTCGGAAATCGTTAGGGAATTCAACATTCCCAGATCCACTGCGTCAAGAGTGTGCCGAGAGTAGGAAATTTCAGGCATAACATCCCACCATGGACAGCGCAGTGGTCGACCGCCTGCGCTTAACGACCGTGACCGGCGACGTCTGCAAAGAGTCGTAAATTCTAACAGACAAGCAACACTGCGTCAAATAACCGCAGAAATCAATGTGGGACGTACAAGGGACTTGTCTGTTAGAACTGTGCGGAGAAATTTGGCTTTCTTGGGCTATTCCAGCAGAAGACCGACTCGAGTGCCTTTACTGACAGAACGATATCGCTTGCAGCGACTCTCGTAGGCACGTGAGCATATCGGTTGGTCCCTAGATGAATGGAAAACCGTGGCCTGGTCCGATAAGTCACGATTTCAGTTGGTAAGAGCTGATGATAGGGTTCGAGTGTGGCGCAGACCCCACGAAGCCATAGACCCAAACTGTCAGCAAGGCACTGTTCAAGCTGGTGGTGGCTCCGTAATGGTGTGGGCTGTTTTTTCATGGCATGTACTTGGTTCTCTGGTGCGACTGGACCGAACATTGACTGGAAATGTTTATGTTCAGCTACTTGGAGATCACTTGCAGCCATTCATGGACTTCATGTACCCAAACAACGATGGGATTTTTATGGATGACAATGCGCCATGTCACCGGGCCACAACTGTTCGCGATTGGTTTGAAGAACATTCTGGACAATTCCAACGAATGATCTGGCCACCTAGATCGCCCGACATGAATCCCATCGAGCATTTATGGGACATCATCGAGAGGTCTGTTCGTGCCCAAAATCCTGCACCATCAACGCTTTCAAAATTATGGACGTCTATCGAGACAGCATGGCTCAATATTCCTGCAGAAGACTTCCAACGACTTGTTGAGTCTATGCCACGTCGAGTTGCTGCACTTCGCCGGGCGAAAGGAGGGCCGACACGATATTAAGAGGTATCCCATGACTTTTGTCACTTCAGTGTATTATATTTTGCATGAATGAAAGAAATATACGACAAAAAAATGGTTAGCTTGTTATGTTTATGCTACATATGTATATATATTAAAAGTTTATGTTTTATATAAATATAAATGCATTAATTTAAAATTTTCAGACAAATATAATCATATATATAACCTTATTTCAGAATCAATCATATATATATCATATTTATTCAGATTGAGGCAGATTTCGAGAAAGGATATGCTTTCTTTGTACGTGGTAGTGTTGTTAGCCCTACTCTCCACAGTCATATTAGACCTGGCCCTACGGTTTAAAGTGGATCCCGAACTACTCAAGCAACCATGGCACCGCCTGGACTCAACCCGAAACCTGTGATACCATGAACCAGAGCGCTAGTCTTTCGACCATCAGACTCCGTTTTTTAACAGCATAAATTAATCTAATTGAAAATTACATTTATAGTAAATAAATAATGTAATTTTAATTGCTGATTCAATTAGCTCATGTTTTTATAAAGTTTTGACATAAAAGTTACCTTTTCATTTTCACTGTTATGATGTGTAATGAAATATAAAATTACATATTAATTACTTGCTTAATTTTATGTTCGACAACGAACTTTTATGATTCTAAAAACAAATTATTTGATAAAAATATATTTTTTATTGATAACTTGATAACATAATTAAGGAAACTTCTTATTAAACCTCTTCCTATAAACATGTTTTCTTCTCAAAAACACCTTTGATTAAAATTTTGCAACTAAAAACAAACAACAAAACGAAAAATAATTTAAAACATCTCAGAGGATTCATTTACTTTGTCAAGAAGGATACCGAGCAAATTAAAAATGAAGAAGAAGAAGAATTTGAAGAATAAAGTGTGGCAAAATTTTTCACCAATATATTCCGGTAACAGTGATTATCCAGTCTTTTAAAAAAACCGAATAGCTGTTGAAAAATTCATATTGTTACGGGGAAGAACTGTTTATGTTTTTCGTAGTTATTGTAACAGTCTTCTCTCTCTTGTTATATCGGCAAACTAATTTACTTCGCCAAGCTCCAGTAAGAATGGACATTGTTGATGAGAAAAGCGGTAAAAGCAGTAAAGAAATTTCTTTAATAATAATTCATTATTATTTTTTTCTTTTCTTTGCTCTGAAGTGGACGCGGTTTGTTATTGCTTTAGCGAGGATTAAGTGAAGTTTAACTGATTGAAAGCATATAATTCAGTAATGGGAAAAGAATTTTAGAATTAATTAACTCAGAAAATTGTTTTCCGATTGCAAATACTTGAAATCTGGAAGAATTTCATAACTTTAATCGGGTTTCCTTTTGTCATAATATAAAATTAAGTTTGCAGACGCAAGAGAAAAAAAAATAATTGTGTTTTTCTTCTTCCCAATTTAGATTCAATCATCGGATTGATTCATCTAATTATGATGGAATTGTATTTAAACGGAAAGTTTTAATTAAAATGGAAAGCCTCGGTACCGAAGTGCTTTATTATAGCGTACTATAATAAGAAACGGTCGAGCAAGGAAAGAATTAATTAAAGTAAGCAAGGGGAGTAAAAAGTAATACTGTTAAGGAATTAATTACAACGGATAGAAGGAATAGATTTTTCAAAAGAATTTTTTAATCAAACTGAATAATGCGAATGGTAAGAAAAATATAAATACTTTAAATACTCGTCAAGGAATTTTTAACTTGAGAAATATTTAATATTTTTCTTATCGTTTTATTCTTAGCAAGCTAATTAAGCTATCGTAATGTGAATGATTATATTTTCAGAAAAAAAAGGTCTCATTATTCAATTCTTACAAATTAAGAATTTTTTTTTTCTAAAGAAAGTGTTCTTCATATTTAAAAATCAGCCAAACAGCTTTCATTTTAAAAGGAGTTGCAATTTTATACTTTAAATTTAGAATTTAATCTGATTATTATTCTATATAATTTGTTAAAAATTTAAGTTTGAAATTTTGATTAATAAAACCTAATCAAAGAGATATATTTTTATTGACACGTGTAAAATTATTACTATTATTATTAATTATTATTTATTACTTTTATTAATTATTTCATTAATTATTATTTTTTTATTAAAGTGTAACAGAATATTTATTTATTATTTAATTATATTTTAACATTAATTATTTATTATAAATTACTAAATATAATATTTAAATTAAATTGTTAAATTTATTTTAAAATTATTAAAAACTGTATGCTACAAAACTAGTAATTAATTTATGAAAACAAATATTAGCTTAAAAAAGGCAAATTTTGATGCTTTTGTAGATTTTATTTTTATAATAATATTAATATCGCATTACAATATATTATTAGGGTAATTCAAAATATAAAAGATGCGTAACACATTTAACATTAAAATACAGCTTACTTATAATTTATTTATTACTTGAAATGTATTCCTATTATTTTTCTCTAAAGAAAAATATTTTGAAATTAATAAAAAGGAAATGGTGGAATGGTAAATGCACAAATTCTTTTCAAGAAAAATATAATTTTTATAACCTCACTGTGAGGCTCACAGTATGAGATTTAACATGGCGTAGAAATTTTGCAATCATGTCCATAATATGGATACATATTAGAATAAAAAATGAATGAAAATGATGAATTGAAAATTTTCCTATATATTAATAAATGAAATATGTCATAAAATATTATTAAAACACAAAAAAAGATATTTTTTAAATATTTAAAATCCTAAATATTAAATAACTGAGCATTGTTAAGATAGTACATATTATATTATAAATTATTTTTATAACTGTACTTCATATGTGGTTTTTTTTCTGAATTTGCATATTATATTATAAGTTATTATAATAAATGTATTTCATATAATTAATATAAATATGTTTTCATTTATTTTTGCTGATTTTGCATTAATGTTCAGAGTGTAAAATTTTTTGTTAACCATATTTATTGTTAACTTAAAAGGTATGCAATGAAATGGGTTATTTTTATTTGCATCAAAACTATTTTAAATAAATTATATTTTCTAATTGAAATAAAATAAATGAACTGATGGTATTAATTTATTAAATATTTCCAAGAAATTTTCAAAAAATATCATTTATTCAATTTTTACAACAAATTAAATTTGCATTTGTTTCACCTACATAATTAAGTACAATAATAAATTGTAACTTTTTTTAAACATAAAGCATCTTACAACTTATACATATTTATTTCTTAATAACATATCGTATTCCAAAAAGGTAATGCACAAAATACAAACTACTAAAGAATCATTAATACTTTGTTTTGAAAGAAAAATTAGTAGTTAATTCCTTCAATCTGTGTTTGCTAATTGCTTTTACCGGAGAAAGACTTCCTAACTAAAGACAAATATTGTTAACTTAATGGTTAAAGTTGCTTACTCTAAAATTTTAAATGAAATATCAATTAGTTTTTAGGTTACAATGTTTTTATTTCTTTCTCATAATTTATAAATGTGAAGCAATTAGCTTTACTAAGGATGATTTTATATTTTTAAGATGATAAAAAGTTTTTATAATAAACACAGTTGTGTAATTAAAAATTTTAAAAGTTTCTTTAACAGAAAAAATATATCTGAAAGAACAAAATTATCATTACATTTTATGATTAATTTATGTTTTTTGAAAGCCGATTTGTAGAAAAATTAGTTAAAAAAGCAATGCAATTTCTTTTCAAACAGCTTTAGAGGTATTTAAAAATGATTAACTTAATTGAAAATTAATTAGTTTAGTTGTAATTAAAATTAATTCATTAATTTATTAAATTTTAATTTGAGAAAAATTTCACGGAAAAATTCACGAAACTTCATGGGTCATAACTGGGAGAAATTTAAAACTAATAATTTTTTAGTAATCAATTTCATTTTAAATAAATCCTTCTGTATGATTCATTGGCGTCAATTTCAAAAAAAAAAATGTAAAATGTTTTATAGTAAATTGTGTTAAAATATGGGTTTAAAAGTTTATTTAAACTAAAATCTAATAAAATTAATTTTATTATTTGAAATTTGTATAGGTAAAGAAATTTTTGTAAAATACGAATTAAAAATAATGAATTCTGCTTGAATATCCAAAAGCAGAATACCAAAGAAAGCAATTAAACTTCTGTTTTCCTGTAAATTTTAATCAATTTACATTAAATTAATGAGAAGGTGTGTTCATTTACTAGTGATAATATACAGTAAATAAATTGCGGAAAATATCAAGGAAAAAAGTACCAGCATTTTGCTCTTACTTTAATTTCCATTCAGTAATTTACATAAATGTTCAAAATGTGTATTTTTAGTTTAAATGAACCCTATTGTATTTTTATTCGTAAATAGAATTTATTGCAAATTAAGCATTGCACCAGCATTTTGCTTTTATTTTTACTTCTATGTAATAATTTACATAAATGTTTGAAATGTGTGTTTGCAATTTAAAAAAACTCTATTGTATTTTTATTGGTAAATAAATTTGTTGAAAATTAATTTAATTCTTATGAATTACATAAAATTTAAAAAAATAATAGTATTAATAGTAATTATTTATTAATTTTATAATATATAAAATATACAATAAAAGGCTGTAGACAGAAATTAATCACTCTTAATATACCATATTCATTTAGTACTAAAACATGCCTGCCCAACAGAATCAAAAATTTATTTAGATTATCCTTGTATATTAATTTTAAAAACTATATATTAAGCCATGAACTGTATATTAATATATGAATAGTTTTTTCAAGAATTTAACTTGTATTTTTTAAGAATTGTTGAATAATTTCAAAGATTTTCTGTCAATTTTAATTTTCAAACCATTTTTCATTTTAAATTTTTCAGGTATCATCGTAATTTTATCCAAAATTATAAAATGAATTTCGTCAATTTTTTGACATTCCAGATATTGAGGTGTTTATAATTAATAAAATAATATATAAAAGATATTTCGTTAATAACTCCCAAATCACAAAATACTGAAATCCCACAATAAACATTAATAATAATATGCAATTAAACACGACACATCAAAACATTCCTAAAGATAATCTGTTTTGGGATCCGCAATAACCCATAAATTAATCTATTTTAACGCCATATCTTTATCAAATCAGGTTCGAAAGCACTCAGTTACTTGATAAACAGAAGGAAAACATTGTTGCTGAAATAATTTATTCAAAACACTAATTTAAAATAAAATGAGTTGATTTATTTAAATTTTAGGCAATTAGCAATAATCTGAATTAAATAAGATTCAATTAATTTTATACACACAGTACTTATATTTGTCAACAACCCACGATTAATATAAATTTATTATTTCAAGAACATAAATATTAGCATATAACATTAAAAATAGCAAATGCTTATCAATTAACAAGCAACCAATAAAAATTTTATAACAGAAGATGTCTGTTTTATTTTCAATAGGTAAATTATAATAAATAGCATTATTTACAATTAACATTCTTCAAAGAAGCTCTTTTCACATCATAGCAAAAATCTTTGTACGAAACCAGAAACTTTTAGCTTCAATTTTTAATTTTGTGAAGTAAAGCATTGAGGAAGCACCAAATAGCAATATTACTCACTAACTTATAAAGCTTAAACATCAGTGGACAGGGCAGCTTTGTTATGAGTGCCATCAATAATGTCGATCTCGAGGTGCCTGTCTTCATCAAATAAAAACGTTAGGCAGCATGATCTTGTAGCCACATGAATAAACAATCAGTAGGGACTTCATTTGAACATTACGTCCTCTTAGGGCCTTTCTCTGTCTCTTCGGAACCAGGCTACACTTCCCTTTTTGTTTTCGCTATGCCTGTTTTTCTCCATCACTCACTCGATTTCAAATCCTGTTTATTTTCCTTTTTTTTTCCTTTCTAAATCATCATTGACTATACATGATTGTTCAACACTTTCATATAAGAGAGCCTCTTGCTGCCCTCATTAAATTTAAAGGAGAATCTTTTGTTCTCATACCTCACCCTAGAAAAGTTTTGAGATGAGTATCAAAGGTTTCCTTCTTACGCTTAATGTCATAGTTGGTAAATTTTTCCATGTCACATAGAAATATCTTAATTGGACGGTATAACAAGGCCACTATTATCGCAAACACACTCTCTCAGAGGTAACTTTATCTTTGCAATTAAATAAATCTTGACCATCAACGTGAAGATGCAGCACAAAACGGTCCTAACAGAGAAGAGGATAATTAAGCCATTATTCTCCGAGAAAACTCATACCTACATTCTCTTTTGCGTAAAACACCCTTTGGCCAGATATCTAGCACCGGATATCATTACCTCTGTCACTGTTACAGGAGCGGGAAGAGTTTAGAATCACTTAACTATAAACTAAGTTTTTGAATGCTCATATATATGAAAAAAAAAACATTTTTTTTGTATATAAAACAACCAATATCAAAATTTCTGTCATATTTACATAAAAATTTAAATCACATGCAAAATAAAATTTTTGTCGACACGACAAATATTCAACCAAATAGGGGAGAAAATAATTATTCATAGAAATAGGAATTTTTTTTTAACTTCCTCACAGAGATAATTAGAAATATAAGCAAAGCATTCTTTAAAATAGATATGTATATTGTATACATTATACTACGTAGCATATGTTATCATATGTACATATGATACGTATATATATATCATACTTGCAAAGAATAACCTAAAATCAAAAGAGCATACATTAGAAAATCAATTCTTTCATTATTCCTATTTATATGTAACTTTTATATTATTATAAAAGCAAATTGTTATTACTATTTTAAAAATAAAACTTCTTTATTCGGTTTTTAAGTAATAAAATATATTTCATATAGATTTCATCCTAGTTTAAAAATATTCTCTCATCTAAAGTTTTTTATATGAAAGAAACAACCCCAAAATTAAATTTTCTGATAGTCACTATACACTATCTGGAAGAAAGTGACGGGACACCCCTCGAAAAGTAGAAAAGTCGACATTACAGCTGACACATGCGCAATAACAGGTATCACGTGTCAGCCATATCCTATAAATACTCTGTGGAGTCGACTAGAGTTGTTTTTTGTCAGGATGCTGCCACGGGAAAAGTTGTCTGAGTTCGAGAAAGGTGTGTTGGTTGGATTCCATCTTGCCAAGGTGTCAATTAGGGAGATATCCCGTTTCCGTAACTGCTCAAAATCGACTGTAGCACGTGTTGTGTGTCGCTACAAGACTGAGGGACACTGTCAGAACAAACCCCGAAGTGGACGACCTACAGTTCTCACCAGCAGGGACCGGCGGATGCTCAGCAGGGAGATTCGAAGTAACCGTCAAACATCCATGGATAACATCGCTAATGAGTTTAGACAAGCCACATGTGTGGCCGTTTCGACCAAGACTCTTAGCATCGAGGCCCATAAGTTAGGTTACACTGGATGTTCGGCGGCCCATAAGCCTTTGATTACGAAACCAAACAAGAAAGCGCGCCTTCGATGGGCCAAAGACCACCGTACTTGGACTCTGGATGACTGGAAACGCGTCCTTTGGAGTGACAAATCACGATTTACCCTTTTCCGTTCCGATGGACGTGTTTGGGTATGGCGTTAACCAGGAGAACGCCTTTTGCCCGAGTGTGTCGTCTTAACTGTAAAGTTTGGTGGAGGAGGATTGATGGTATGGGCCTGTTTCTCCTGATATGGGGCTGGCCCACTGGTGAAGGTTGATGGTGCGATGAATGCCGATAAATACTGTGATATTCTCGACAATCATGTCCTTACTACCTTGTGAGCAACGTACGGTATGGATGATTGCTGGTATCAAGACGACAACGCAACATGCCATGTTGCAAGGAGGAATCTTGATTGGTATGTGAACAACAACGTTAAACGCATGGAGTAGCCGGCGCAGAGCCCTAATCTTAACCCAATTGAACAGCTCTGGGACGAATTGGACCGTCGGTTGAGGGCCTGCACCCCACTCCCCAAAAGCAAGCCTGAACTATGGAACTTCCTGTTAAACATTTGGAAGGAAATTCCTCTAGCCATTATGGCTAATTTAGTGGAAAGCATGCCCAGAAGGGTTGCAGCTGTGATCGCAGCCAAAGGAGGCCCTACCTCCTATTAATTTTAATAAATATGGGCTTATGTCGTTATAGTGTCGTGTCCCGTCACTTTCTTCCACATAGTGTATTTCAAGTGCTCAATATTTTGAAAACTAACATACAAGAAAAAAATATCTCATATCCACCGACAAATTGAAATAGCTTCAGAGAAACTTCTTCTCTTCTTTAGTGGCGCAACAGCCTCTGATGGTCCATGGCCGTCTTCCTATTGACAGATTTCGAGACATGAGATACTTTCTTTTTACGAAGTAGGGTTGTGAACCTAACTCTCAATGCTCTACAGTCATATTAGACCGAGACCTACGATTTAAAGTGGATTCAGAACCACTGCAAACACCCATGGAATAGCTAGAACTCGAACCCGAAACGTATGCCACCGAGCCACAGAAAAACTACAAATTTGAAAAAAAATTATTGAATGGAATTTGGAAGTGTTTCCATATGTAAGAAACACTATCATAAGTCAAGTACTTGCAAATTTTTCCGTCGCTTAACACTTAAAAATTCGATTGTATTAGAAACCCATTCATGAGAATTTCAAGATATTTTGGTTTAATATTTACAAAAGGAGAATTAGCAGCCGTTTCCACTGAAATATAAAGAACTGTCTCATGTAACCTTTAGAATTTCTATAAAAGAAAAATATGTATGAATAACTAAAAAAGTTTTGAATATTTCACTACAATTTTCAACATTATATTTATGTGAATTAGGATTTTCTACCCTCAACACAATTAAGTGTAAAAAGAAAGTTTTTTTTTTCTTCTAATGCAGATGGCAAACACTTAGACACTTGGTCTTGGATGCCTTAAGGCAAGCTCTGCACAAACGTTACTCACTTTGCACTACCCAGAGGGCCCGTGTAACTTGAAGATAAGCCACGGACACGGAGCAACAATGCCCCCGCAACGCTCTACGATCATATTCGACCGGGACCTACAGTTTAAAGTGGATTCCGAACAACTACAACATCCATGGCCCCACCGGGACTCGAACCCGAAACCAGGGGTTCCGAGCGCCAAAGCACTAACCACTCGGCCATCCAGGCCCTGTGTAAAAAGAAAGTAAATCTTCAACTATCGATGAGGAAATGAAAGTTTTCCTTTCAAATATATGTCGAAACATTGAAAAAACAGCTAGGAATATCAAATTAATGTTTATCATATACACAACAATAAATAAACTTAAGAAATGTTTCCTTCAATGTATTTTTTATCATATTGTTTTTTCTGTAATATTTGATTTAAATTATTACATATAATTCCTCAGAAATTTGTATATGTTGCACCTAAATTATATGGAGGATTTTAAATGCTCTCCAACTTGAAAAGATTTGAGAACTTCTACTTTATGTACAGCTCTTATAATTTTTTTACAGCAGGAAGCGCATTATTAGCTGACTTTGCAGTCTTCTGGCAAAAAGAGATATATTTGAAAGAAAGACATATTTCTGCCATTCCATAATTTCCTGTCAAACATTACAGTTTGGCACAATGCCAATATACCTTTATTACAAATTTAATAAAATTTTAAATATTAATAAATGAATACTTTATTTGAAATAAATTAGCTATATAACATTTTTACAATTTTCTGCTATGAGGTTTAATAAATATTTAATATATAGTATCAGTAAAATATATAAATAATAAACATTAGAAGCAAAAAAAATCGTCTCTTTGAATGCTTGATAAAAAAATGGATATGTAATAAAATTTAGCTATTTGGATTAAAAATTTTATTTAATGAATTTTTGTATCCAGGTACGTCTCATGCAGAAATTTAAGCTTTTGTATATCCGCTAATTAAATATATTTTTCTTTTAAACGTAATATATGATTTTTGTATGTAAAATGTCTGATGTTTTACTTGCATAAAATTTTATGATTGCCTTTGGTTCCACCCATTATGTTTTTAAATTTCTTTTTACACTTTGTTAGTTTATTGTTAAGCAAATATTTATTTAAATCTTTCGAGTGTTTTTTCCCTCAATTTAATTACACAGTAATTAAAAAAAGAGATTTTGAGTTCTAAATGGGATCATTTCCTCTTAAAATGCCCTACAAAAGGCAATGAAATGCTTCTTTCTTTAAACAATAATCATTCCCTCTCGAAGATAATATACAAGAGTAAACTAACGGCTTTTGTTGTTAAAATTATTTTTTTTTATTATGAGCGAGGCTGAAAATAAATATTGAGATTAAAACATTGAAATAATTATAAACATGATTTGATACAGAATTTTTCATTCATATCAAATAATTATTTATTTTTGGACAATTCAACTTTCTTTTTATTTAATTATTTTCTTTTTTTTTTTTTTTTAATTTTAGAATAATTATTTTAAAATAAAATTAATGTTATGTTATTGTATCAAGTAAAACAGATTATATACCATTATTTCTATTTATATTATGTTATTATTAATACCGGTGTTTACTGAAGTACTGAGTAGTACTTATTACTGAGTACATTAGATTACGTGAGTTTATCGTGCATATTATGAGGTATATCGTGTATATTATATTATACATATTATGTGTAATATTATATTATACATATTACGTGTATATTATATTATACATATTACGTGTATATTATGAGTTTATCGAGCATTAATTGTTGTATCGACTAGTAGTTAATACACTCAAGAGCCAAAACATTATGACCACCCCTACATTTTGCAATGAACTCGCCTGTATGACGTGGAAGGCACGTGATCAAGTGGAAGTGGTATTTAACTGGTATTAAGTGGTGGTATTAATCCATGCCAAGGCGGGTGGAAGCTGTGTTGCGCGCCAAAGGTGGGCCAACTCGCTATTGACTGGTCATAATGTTTTGGATCTTGAGTGAATATGGAATGCTTTTAATTGTTGTATTGAATTATTTATGTACTAAATAAATTGTGCATTGAATAACAGAAATTTTTTAAATATATTTTAAAAATAACCTTGTGTTGAAAACCATGATTCTGAAAAAATAATTCCAGCTATTTAAAAAATTTTTCGTCTCTTTAAAAAACGTAAATCTCAAGAAATTTACAATATCCAATCTGATTAAGACTATTTGAAATATAATATTATATCATTTTGATCTTTTATCTCTGATTTGAATATAAATTTTTCAACAAATTAGAAGGTAATTCATTTTTGTTATCAATTATTCATAGTGTCGAATGACTGCAAGTTTTATAAATTTATTTATATTTGATAATAGATTTTTCTACTTTTAAAACTGAAAGAAAAACCCTATCGGATTTCTTAAGCACTCACATTAAATTTGTATGATACGAAATTAGAAAAGAAAACAGAAAAATATGTCTTTTAAAAGCATTTAAATTTCAAATAAATAAATAATTGAATTTTATCCTTGCAAAATCTAATATTTCGTTATTTCCAATAAGCGAAAATAATTTTCATATATCTGTTTAAGTATTTAACTTCCAAAAAGAGAAACATAAAATATCTGTTCATTATTCCATTGTTAATATACGCCATTTTTTACCTCATGTCTATCCAATTCCTATTACTTTTTGCTGGAGGAAACGTGCTACATTTCGATTGCTAAGATTTCATCGCATTTAATATTTTAAGACATGAAACATGAACTTTGCGGAACGCCAGCGTAAAGATAAGCACTTTATGATCTATGTTTCTTTCCAAGCAAATAGCGCAAAGTGAAGTAGTGTCTGGCTTTTGGTGGAAAATGAGCTGGAACAGTCGTGACTTCGTAAAACTGAATACATAAGCATTTCTCTCTCTATCTCTCCGAGAGATATATTAATGGTACTTTAAGACTGCGCTATATTCTTAGCGTAGTGATAATTAAACATATGGTTAGAGGACTGTGAGAATGGAACTCCTGGCTGAAATTTCGGAAATCCTTGTACATCGTGTATGATTAATGGAAACCATTTCACCGAAAAATCACAGTCGCAGTTAAGGAGTGCAGGCGAGGAGTTGAAGAAAATTTATTCTGTATCACACCATTCTCACAGACTTTTGCCAGCCGATGATTGATGTTGTTGCTGTTAACAAGCGTCCTGCACGATTTCGAATTGACTTGTATGGCGCCATTACCAGAATGGCGACGCCGACACAGATGATTGAGTTTGGCTTCCGTCAGATAATCTCTTTCGACTTGACAAACAGTAAATTTAATTAGAGTAACCCAATGTTTCGTCGAGAATTCGGTGACCTCATCATTGATCACGACTCAGCTGATGAATCTTGTTTCTAGAAAATTCGTTTGTGAAAATTTTATTTACTTAATGAATAACTGAATAATTTATGACTAGTATTTATTTCCTTTAAATTATTTTGAAATTTGACGGTATTTTTTTGGATTATGAATAAAATTATTAAAATTTGTTCTCTAAATGTATTTTGATTTTCTTTGGATTTCTTTAATTTTACGATTGAAAGTTGTGAATAAATCTCTAAGACACAGTGTATTGTATTAATTTACGATAGTTTCAATCGATGTTATACAAGATATGCAATAAAAGTTAAGGATTCGTACTTAAAGAGTTTATTTTAATACAATACGAGTTATTGAATTAAAACATTTTTCTTGATTAAATTAAATTAGATTGTATTGCCTTAAATTAAATTTCAAGATTAAATTAAATTGAAATTTGTTTTTGAATTATGACAAATATTAGTTTGATCATTAATTTAACTTTTTAAAGATGTTTATTTTGTATTAAAAGCTATGTATAGCTTAACTATAGAAACATACACAATATTAAGCCTCTCGCGGGTGGGGGCGGGTTAGAATAGCCCCACTGTAGCCCATCCATGTCGTAAAAGGTGACTAAAATGGATACCCACTGGCCGTTGTTATAACAGGGTTTAGTAAAGCCAGGCTTTTCAAACTAACAAAAGTTGCTTCACAAAAAATGCAATAACCCACATACTAATAGTGCAACAGCTATCAATTTTATACACATGTCTTTTGAAGGTTAGGGCTAACTAAAAATTATATGTATTTAATACAAGTAGCGTCATTTATGTGTTAGCCTATGAACCTTTCAGCCGACCTGTTATATATAGCATATTAATATTGCAAAAATGTATTTTATTCAAGGAAAAATTTATATAATTTAGATCTCCCACATAAAATTATCCCTAACATGTTTTCCACAAATACAAAGAAAAAACATCTTTTACCAGTAAAATAATTGTAAAACGTAATAAAAATTTCAAAGACAAAATGACTAACTCAAGAAAAATTAAGTTGATACATTCAAATATAAATGCAAATTATTTAAATATCTAACAACAGAATGAATCCATCTAAAATGTGGAAAAGCCAATCCAACAGAATATCGCTTAGTATGTCTGAGGAATTTCAATACAAAATGAAAAACAATAAGAGTAACTAATCATTACTCAAGTTTCCATATATAAAAAAATAATAGTCTCACCGTTCCCTTGTACTGAAAGTTTTCAAATATTACATCTAATAAAAACAAAAATTAGCCTTCCTCTACGATCATTTATTTAGCTATCTATCAATTTGTACTGCTGGGACATTCTAATAACGATTTATTTACAAAACACCATCTTAATTTAAAAAAAAAAAAGAAATTTATCACTTAACTATCAAGTAAATTTTTGAATGCTTATACATACCACAAAAACCTTTAAACACATAAAACAACTAATATCAAAGATTTCTTGCATACTACACAAAAATTTATATCATAGAACAAAATAAAATTTATAAAATATAAACTTTTTTAAACTAAAATATAAAAATTTTATACATAAAATTGGAAAACTTCCAAAGATTAAAATAATTCTAATATAGATTTGTCTTCTTTAATAAATTTAGATAATAAGATTAAATATTGTAATTTTAAATTTAAAACTTTATTAAAACATACAAAGTAACAAAATTTCATTAAAAAATAAAAATATCTCGAAATCACATATGTCATCAAATATGCATATAAATTTGTTTTAAAGATTTTAATGGATTTTAATTCTCTCCAAACGAAAATATAGATTAAAAATTTTGATAAACTCAATCCATTACCAATATTTGTTAAAAGAATCATTTTCATCCCTAATTATAACAAAAAGTAGAGTTATATTTAAATAATTTATTTATATTTTCGGTTAAATTTTATTAAATTGTATTACTTTAATATGTTTCTGTTTTGAATAAGAAAAAAAATATTAGGTTGTCTTGTTTTATTTATATTTCACTTAATGGAAATTTGCAGAACTATCAGATAAATGTTGAAAAAAAAATAATAATATAAATTCTAATCTTAATTTTTTTATTATATTTACTGAATTATTCATCTTAAAATGCTTTAAACGAATTAAATGAATGAATCGTTAAATGAATTTGTTATTAAATTCAGTCATTGATGTTAATTATTTATTTGTTATGACCTTGGATATTTTATAGGTGGAAAAAAATAATTAACTTTACTGTGCCTTTACAAAGGATCATAATTAAAATTTAAAATTATTATTAAAAAATTGTAAAATATATTATATTTTAATAATATAAATTTATTAATATTTTTTAATTTTTTTTTCCGTTGATGATCAATTTTGATAAAATAGCCAATATTTAATGTTGCATTGTTAATAATTTTTTTAAAAGGAACGTTAATTACTCTTATTATTATAAATTATTTTGATTACGTATTTTCTATATATCGTATATTCGACTTACAATTATCTGTCTGTTTCAAAATTGCTTTCATTAGAGAATTCATATGTAATAAAAACTGTATTTAAATTCTTTAAAGATTTTTTTTTTCCTGTGTGAAAAAATATAAATTATTATGATATTATTGATATTATAAAAATATATAAACTATTTTCATTACGTATTATCTTAATAAATAGAAATAACTGAAAATATTCTGCTTACAATTATTAATATGTTTCAAAATCACTCTCGTTATAGAACTTACATGAAATAAAATTTGAATTCAAATT
>BPLQ01005679.1:0-12449 GCA_021605075.1 Caerostris darwini | reverse complement strand
GAATTTTTTTATTCCTTTAAAAAATTTTAAATTATTATGATATTATAAAAATTATAAAAAAATATGTAAATTATTTTGATGAGTCATTATCTTAATAAAGCGAAATAACCGAAATTATTCTGCTTACAATTATCTATATTTTTCAAAATTATTCTCATTAGACAACTAACATGAAATAAAAAAATTGTATTCAAATTCTTTAGTGTTTTTTATTCCTTTGTAAAAAATAGGAATTATTATAATATTTTAAAAATTATAAAAATATATAAATTATTTTAATAAAGAGAAATGACTAAAAATATTCTTCTTACAATTATCAATATATTTTAAAATTACTTTCGTTAGAGAACTTACATGGAATAAAAATTGTATTCAAATTCTTTAATGCTTTTTTTTCTGTATAAAAAAATGGTCTTTAACATACATTCTATGATTGAAATTTTTTAAATAAAAAAAAAGTTATTGTTCATTTTTAAAAAGCATGCTATGTCCTTACAACCAATAACAAATAGCATCACTTAAAATGATGGGTTTGTTATTTCCATCTATATTTATAGCATTATATTTCACCTTAGTAACGATGATCTCGGAGGCGTAATGAGTTGTAAATCCTCTCCAATCACACTAAATAAGCGCATCTCAAAAAGTTAAAAAGTTTTCCTGCACCCCCATCCTTCGGCAACCATTATTTTGGCTCCCGAATAAAGACTTTGAAATCCGAGTGAAACGTTAACCAGGACAGAAGCAGGAAAAAAAACTATAAGCGTGTGTAAAAAAATCCCCGTGATTGGAAAGCAGCAAATGTTTCTGCAAATAATGAGGGAAACGATGTTTAATGAGAACTCTAGGGAAGCGAACTAAGTCCTAGAGTCTGATTTCTTGTACAATCAGCCCGATACACCCAACCTGGAAAGCTGTAAAAACTAAAAACTATCTAGCGTCTTATTAATTCTGCAAGGCGACTTATAAATTGCACTTCTTTTGTTCCTGTTTCTGCAGCTAGCTTGCCTCTTAATGGGCGTCGGTCTGTTTTTGATGCTACACTTAGGTTCCCAATTTTCTGTACTTTTCCCAGTTCTTAGGGCCTGCGACCCGGCGCAGGTGTTGGAAATTATGATTTTGGCAGGCGAGTGAAAGTATCTTCTCTTGTATATTTGGTCTTCCAATTAGTTTAAGATTACTTCAAAAAGACATTTTTCTCGCACTTAAGGGGGAAAAAATTCCGTTGCACTTTGCAAAAATTTGATGCTGATTAATTCTTCATTTTTATTTAGAAAGCTTGTTATTATTTCAATTCAAATTGTGGTTTCTTTTTTTTTATTAACTGACAGATACAATATAAAAGAGCATTTATGAAATTATTACAGTCAGAATTAAATTATAGATTTTTCCAATCGAATTAATCATATATTATTAAAATGCTCGTTTTATTAATACATAATAAGCATATTATATAATTTCATCTACTATGTTATTTCAGTACTGATGAAGATTAATTTTTCATTTTATTTAGAAAACTTATTATTACTTCAATTCAAATTGTGGTTTCTTTTTTTTCTTTTTGTTGGCTGACAAATGTAATATAAAAGGACATTTATGAAATTATTACAGTCAGAATTAAATTATAAATTTGTCCAATCAAATTATTCATATTTTATTCTAATATTCTATTTATTAATAATTATTAAGGATATTATATGATTTCATCAACTACAGTTCTAGATTTAAACGTGTTACATAATTTAGTATTTGGTTAGAGTATTAATTTATAATGAATTCATTATTACATAATTGATTAATTAATTTACTTACGATGGACATTCAAATCGTAAAAGATAAATACACTATTATATAATTGTTTATTGATCAAAATATAAAAATTCACTTTTTTTATATTTATAACCTATAAAATTAACGAATTTATTAGCGTGGTGTATTTAATATAAAAATTTCTCAACTACAGATAATAATTGCGAATTTAAAAAAATTGTGTATGAGAATTAATTCTTGGGGGGTTAAATCATTTATATCATTAATTGATGTGTCAATCAAAACCTGACCATCGTTTGACACAACTTTTTCCCATGTCTCTGACAACAGACATATTCCTCGGCAAAAGACGAATTCATTTTTTCGATTCGATTCAATTCGACAACGATTCGTGTCTTTTGGCCGTTTTTGGAGATTATTCACAAATCAAGCTAATTTTTGACTTCAAAACAACGGAAATTGAAATCTAATAGGCTATGTGTATTCAATTTAAAAATGCTCAGAAAAAGTAGTTTCTGAAAAATAT
The DNA here is from genome assembly GCA_021605075.1 of Caerostris darwini. NCBI lineage: Eukaryota > Metazoa > Arthropoda > Arachnida > Araneae > Araneidae > Caerostris > Caerostris darwini. The sequence continues at coordinate 10,153 of BPLQ01005679.1, read as the reverse complement.
AGTAGTTATAGTAGGACCAATCAAACAGTTTCTGACTTGTTTTCGCAACAGGTAATAGAACATTAGTATGTTAAAAAAAGACTGTCGTGTCTTTTGGTCGTTTTTCTTTCAATGATTGGCTCAAACGCAGCAATTTAAGTAAATAACGTTTACCAATAATGTTTTTAACAGGTTTCAGTAGCTCATGCTAGTCTTTTGGATCTCCATAGAGAAATTTATTTTCCATATCAAAATCATAAATTAGTTCAAATCATTTTTGGAAACTTTTTTTCAGCTACTGCATGTTTATCGTAAGCTTTCATAAGAACTTAGAGTCCTTAAGCTGCATTTTTCTTCTAATCAAAACATAAAAGTTAAATTATCCGCTAATTTTCTTTTTTGTTGCAACATTCTATATGTTCAGAGTTTAAAAAGTTATGCTGTTCACACTTCAACAAAATGATGCATACTAAATTCACAAGTCTACTGATAGTTGTTTGAGTTGAAGAAGTTGTCAGACTTCTTCTGAAAAAAACACTAGTAGCGTAATCTGTTCAAGCAAATTTAGTTTAATACAAAAAAAAAATAATAATATTATTATAAGAAAAAAAATGTTATAAATCACTTTCACAGAAAGAATAAAAAATTGTTAATCGCTGAACTGCAAAAATTTTGCTTATATTTAGAACTACATAAGTCTAATACTAAAAATATCGTAAAATGCATACAAGGCAAAAGGAAGTCCTTTTAGTTACAATTTTTTTAACTCTAAATACTTTAAACATGATATGTAATAATGACATTTAAAAAAAATTAATTTATCTAGAACACTGTTTCCTTAATAAATTTGAAACTAAGCTGACTTAAAAATTACAAGATTATAGAAAAAGTAAAAAATGTTTCTTATGTGCAAAAAAAAAAAAAAAAAACAACCCTTTAAACAAAAAACATAGCATTTTTGTTAATGTATTACTTTTATTATACGTATTTAATTTTAATTTACGTACTTACTACTGTGCCCAAAAAGTAAGACCAATTATTTTTTATTCAAAAACTCTTTATTTATTCTTCAAAATTTTTTTCATCGTCTTCAAAGTAATCCCCCAAAATGCACTTTTATGCATAATAAAAAGTCATCATCAGAGATGTCCTCTAAAGCGCGCCGATTCACGTTGAATCTCTTCAATCGACTCAAAACGATGTCCCCGGAGTGAGTTTAGGAAACAGCCAGAAGTCGCACGGTGTGAATACGGTGGTTGTGAAACGATATGGGTTTCATATTTTGTGAAAAAGTCACGAAGTATCAATTCAATGAGCTGGCGCATTCAGTGTTTTTCAAAATTTAATACAAGTTCTTTGCTCAATTAATTGAGATATTTCAAAATCGCCGGAATCAGTTTTTGCGTCTTACAAAGCCAAGCGCAACTCAAACATTATTGAATATTTTGACGTCAAATTTCCACAGATGTTTAGGACAGTGCCAATAGCCCAAAAATGAAATAAAATAAGCCCCGGAAAATTTAAATTGAAAATTGGTTTTACTTTTTGGAAACAGTAGTATGTATTTAATTTTATTATACGTATTTAATTGTGACTAAAGTTCCTATTACATTACATGAATTTGGGAGAAAGAGAGAGAGAGCGAGTTGGCATTGTTTCCATTTAATTAGCAAAAAATAATGAGATATCAGTGCACCATAATATTTGTCTACAGATTATTCTTGATTGAAGGGAAGGAAGCAGCTATTACCAGTTGATATTAGGTATGGACAAAATAGCATCATTATGGGAGCGCTAGACACTAGGCCATTCAGTCCCAAATATTACAGAAACACTGAAACTAAGATGTACCATAATATTTGAAAAATAAAACCTAAATAGAGAGAATTACTGAGGATGGAGCGCTATCTAGAATCAGATAAGTCCTACGAATTAGAATCAGATAAGTCCTTTCTAAAAAATTAATTAAAAAAGCTTTTCTGCCAACCAGACAACACAGCCTAACATTCGACGTCACAAATAGAAATGGATTCTGAGAATCAAATAGACTTAAAAATTATCAAAATTCACGAATCATTATTAGAATATAACATTTATTCAGCAGCTATACAATTGTAACTGAAAAGAATAGGCCACAACATGTATCAGTATCTTTTAAATAATAAATGAAATCAAATAAACGTGGTTTGCTAACCAAGAAAATGAGATAGTTGCTCCTCTTTGATAACATTGTTTTGCTTTTGTCGCTATTATAAAGTACTTCCGAAATTTTAGTCCTCCTACACCCTCTCTCTCTCTCTCTCTCACTTATATATGTGGTTGTCTGCTTGCTAGCGACTAGTTGCAGATGGTTGAGTGTTGTGGACTGAAACACTTTTTCTATATGAATTTATTTACAATATTAACAATAATACAGACACATGACACCCTGTGCCTTTCCACAATATCAATCCTATTTTAATACTTTACAACCGTAAACATATCACATACGGTTCCTGACCGTGTATCTGTTCAGACGCTCCTAGCGTCCTTCTCATCGTCTCAAAATCTAACCGCATGTACTTTACCAGTTCACACAGTTATGGTACCAGTTACTGGTCACAGTGGCGACCTCTCGCGACAATTTAATTATAGTTAAACCTTACAATATAGATATACTTATCAGAAATTTTATTGATTTCGTAGATCACCCTTAAAACAGCACAATCATATAACCTTTTATACAACACACACATTCATATATATCACAGTCCAGTCACATTAATGTGATCACCACCTACTTTCGACGTCAACGTATAATATTATATATAAATTAAATAAAAATTATAATATATAATACATATATATATATATATATATATATATATATACATTATATTTATATTATTCGGCTTTTGAGAGGTGGTCAGCATTAATTTGACTGATTGTGTATATATGTGCGTTGTATAAAAGATAGTATGATTGTGTTGTTTTTAAGGGTGATCTAAGAAACCAATAAAGTTTTTATTCTCGTAAACTTATTTACATAAACTCTATTATTGTTGCTCAGATATATAAATTAAAAAAAGATAATATTACAAAGAACGTTGTTTAACATAATAAATTTATTCTCCTAACACGACAGGAATTAAATAAATATTTATTTACCAATGAAAAAATTTTATTACTATTTACTCATTTTTTTGTATTGTACCGAATTTGTTTTTGTTGCAATTATTTGAAGGGACAATACAATAGTTCAACATTTGCATTATTTTTTAGGGTAAGAAATAATCAAAATAGTTAATTTGAAAAATCATTATGATGAATAATTTTTCTTTGTTTATCTGCTAAACATAGTTCACTATATGCAGTTAGAATAGATGAGTCTAGCGTATATGAATTCAGAAAATCTAAGAGACTTAATTCCAAAATTACTCTTTTAATTTCTCAAGTAATTATGTTCCTCAAAATTAACATATAAACTATTAGGAGATTGCTTTTATTTAACATAAATGTCTAATCATTTGCTCATAAATATTAATACACTGTACTATAAGTAATTACATTCAGAATTTCAGTAACATGTCGCGAGGCTGCTAATTAGTTATTAAACTATTTAAACTACTTTTCGAGTCAGGTATTTTCAAAATTTACATTCACTGGAGTTAGCTGTCGTAATTATTCCAATTAGACTATCATTAAACATTGATAAAACTTATAAAATTCTTTAAGACCAACATAAAATTCATGTTTTATTTATAGTATGGAAGATAATTCTTAGATATAAAACCTCTTTAGTGAATATTCATGTAATATTAAACGTTACTTTTTTTAATTATTTAACTATTCAGTATTTTTAACATCGGTTTCCCTTATGTAGAGCCCACCGACTAGTGATGAATAGATGATATTGTCTTTAGGAAGGAATAACTAAATTCAAGAATACATATCTTCTAAATTCTTCACCTGACTATCTTAATAACTGCTTTAAGAATAACTACACAACATTTCCGTGTCGTGTGGAAGAAAACTCAGACAACCCCCAATCGATGAAAGACGCTTCCCATAATGACACAATCGCCATTAACTCTTCTCCTGTCTGAGTGATTGCAGCGTACGCCATTAGGGCCTGATGGTCGAGTGACTAAAGCTCTGGCACTCGGTACCACAGGTTTGCGGTTCGAATCCCCTTTAAGCCTTAGGTCCCGGTCTCATATGACCATAGGGCACCACAGAGCCCAATCAGACATATCACCAACATCATTACTAATCTGCAAAGGGGGCAACTCAGTTCTAGGCACAGCGATGTGTTGTGGTTTAATAGTAGTAGCAGTAGCGGACGCCATCAGCTACTGAACCAGAAACTGAACCAGAAACTGAACCATCTTGTACACTAACTTCCCAAATTACCCTTGACGCATGTCAGATACTTAAATATTTCTGGTAAGTTTAATATAGTTTCAGTCTTAGTTATCAGTTCAATTCCTCCAAATGAAATTACCATTTGTATGTTAATGCCATATAGTAACTTATTAGACAACGTATCGAGGAATCTGGTATGGTAGTTGAACGTGATAAGTACGACTCTGATTCAGGTGGACAAGGCTTCAAAATCATCATTCGTATGTTAATATTTATTGAGAATGCATTAAAATATCGAAGGAATTTAATAATTATGTTCAATTAAAATTTGTAAAAAAATTATTTAAAAATATCTTATGTCAATACATGCTGCCATAAAAATTTATCATTTAAAATTTTGGTAATTTTTACATCAGGTAGTTAGGATGCAATTGAAAGAATTTATTTTCAAAATAATTTTGAATTATTTTAAAAGATTTCTTAGCGATAACTTATTGAATCATCGATATTATCAATAAAAAATTTTTTTAATAACTTTTATATTTTATACAAATGTTATCCAGGTAAATGTGAATTTTAAATATTAATTAATTTGTATATATTATTTTATATTACGATGATGTTATGTATTTTCTTACTAATTTAATTTCTTCTAATAAGCCTTTTCAATAACAGATTACTTAAGGTAAGTTTTATACATAACAGAAAATTTGTAGTCATAGATTTCTTTATCTGAAGGTAAAAGATTATATATCGAAAATATTTTACTCAGAAACTATTAATTAGATAAATTAAACAAAAATTTAAACAAAAAATTTAATTTAAATAATTATTTTAGTTACACTTTTGTAATTATTTAAAAAATGCGGAGGAGGTACATAAATTAAAAAAAATATCATAATAAATTATTTTAATCATACAACAATATTTATTTCAAAATTACATCTATACATACGTCAGATATCTTTATCAACCTTTCTTAGAGGCATAAATATTTATCACGAGCAGGGATCATTTTTAAAACAAACAACAAAGGAAATCATTTATCTTATAAAAACAACAAAAATAACAATTACAATCATAGATTCGTTTATTTCAAATTAAAAGATCCTATTTATCTTATAATTAAAACATTTTCATTGTTTTAATCTACAAGAATAATGCATGAAAAACAAATTGCAAATGCACCATGCATTAAGAAATTGGAAGTTTTTGAGATGATTAAATAAATTAAAGCATAGAAAAAATTATTTTTTACGTTTGGAATAAAAACATTCTTTTGTATGGAAATCGTACGATTCATTTATTCCTCTTTCTAAGAATTCTTTTATTTTCAGAATAATAAATGTAATGATTAAGGAACTAAATATTAAAAATATGTTTGTTTTTTAATATAATTCCTGTTATAATTATGCATTTTATGGAAGCTAACCATCATCATTGACATTTTTTTAAATATATATAAACTATTTAAAAAAATTATACTTATTTTGGCCTTTAAATATAGTTTTCTAATTCTTTTAAATAATTATTTTAAGAATCTGAAAATAAATTATAGTTTATTTCAGAAAATCCCTAATTTACTTTTCAAATACTTTCTTAATTATTTTAAACATATCAAAATTATTTTGAACATATGAAAAAATTACAATCTTAGTATCTATATACAATACAGCACGAAAACAAACATCAAGAATAAATTAGTTTTCCTATTTAATTTATGTTACAAGTAATTTAAATTATCAAAGTCATAAAACTAATAAGAAATGTAAAATTAAATATTAATCAAGAAAAGGTTTAAGTAAATATTACAAACATTCACGTAATTGCTATAAATATATCACAAAATCGGATTCTTGGATAATTTGAATATGAATGTATCGATTAAAAGCTCATGAGATTGAATTTTTAATTACTAACCATATTTAATTTATGCAAACATGAATTATCTAAATATTGTTTATATTATATTTAGCATTAACAATAAAGAATTACTATTTATTTTAATATTCGTATATCTCTTAAATATGCATGTTATCGTTTACATTATATTTAGCACATTTTTTACTTAATTCACTTTAATTCTGGTGATTTGTGACACTGTCATTCAAGAGCATGTTGCTGAAAGTGTTCGTTGCGTCCCTAGAGTACCCAATGATAAAACTCTCCAATTACTAAAGATTTCCACTTTCATTTCACCGGAATTTGTTGCTGATGTGTCGCAAAGGGAATAGATGTGACGCCACAATGAAAATGAATGACACACCAGTCCAAAAAACAATAACAGGAAGCAATTTTTAGCATGGGTCTATGTTGCGAAATTGATAGCATCCTAATACCTTGGCAAGGTCATTTCAAGTGCGACGACTTCTATCTATTTTCTTAATGCCCTACACATAATATAATTTCCTATTTTTCTATGCAATTTTCTTTAATACTGTTTATAGTGAATACTGTTTATTTTTATAAAGGTGTCATTGATTTTTCTGGTTTATAAAAATAAAGAAATTATTTGTGATTTTAATGAAGTTATATTGACAAATTTCAGGAACTTTGCTGGATTCCTTGCTGATATTGTATTTATAAAATAGTTAAACATAATTAGGTATCTGATATGTGTGAAGTTATTATTATTGAATAATATTTTAATAGTTGTAATAGATCATCTTCGATTTTAGTTAAATTAATTACTAAATTTTTGAAAAAGTGAAATATCTAATGCTTTATGTGGTGCCATGGAGCTAAAATATTTTCAGAAATATAATTATAAATACCGTAAAACTTGCTGGTAATGCCCACTCAGATATTTATGATTCTTGACAAAAATAATTAAAATATAATAGTAAGTACAAAATGAATTAGTCATCGCAATTTATTATAAATAATGATTGTGTAAAATATTTATGAAACAAACAGCGCATTTAAATCAAGAATGTATAACTGGGGGGTTCTCTTTGTATAAACGGTAATTTCAGAAAATATTATACAACTTATTAAAAACTTTTAAAGGTTAAACTTTAAAGATTTTATCATCTAGTAATACATAAATTTCTGTTTAAGTTCTCCCATTCTAATGACACCATTAATCGGGGAAAAAATTCACAAGGAAGAATATAGTGTTAGATTCGTAGATATAGTGTTTTGGATTACTATAGTCAAAAGTTTAGGATTAATATAAAGTAGTGTATAAGATTAGTATTGTGTCGTGTTTATGACTAGTATAGTGTAGTGTTTAGGTTAAATATATGTTTAGGATTAGTATAGAGTAGTATTTACGATTAGTATAGGGTAATGTTTAGGATTACCATAGTGTAGTTTTTAGGATTAATATAGTGTGTTTAGGATTAGTACAGGGTAGTGTTTGGAATTAATATAGTGTGTTTAGGAATAGTATATTGTAGTGTTTAATATTAATATAGGGTGTTTAGGATTAGTATAGTGTATTGTTAGATATAATGTTTAATTAAGATTAGTTCATTATGATGATGCAAATATAAAAATTTGCTTATATTTTAATTTTTATGATTGTTCAGCTATTAAAAACTTACTCAAGAAATTTTCAAAACAAAATTTTTTAAAAATGAAAATAAAACTTAAAAATAAGCAAATTGGAACTAAATGTGAATTTTAATTTTAAATTAATTAACCAACATGAATGAAAATCATAAAAAAATTAACATCTATTTTAGAATGTGTATGTTTTATTTTCACTCTTTTTGGTATACTTAGCAGAACATTCTCAAATATTTTTACAAATCCATCTTAGATATCTACCATCCATCTAAATATTTTTACTAATCTCCTCTTTTTCCGTGATTTCAATGATTGTTTCAGTGAACGTCTTCTTAATTCATCGGATGGAAAGATTTAAAACAAAACGATCCGTAAAGTAGGAACTGCGAACTCAATTAAAGTAAAGATGTGAGTTTTGATGGGTCGAGTCGTATGGGTTAATCATAAATATTATGATACAAATGCCTTAAAATAATAAAATGCGAAAAATATGTAACCTCATTTATATCTGTGCTTCCTCGATAATTTTTCTATAAATATCAACATATGAAAATTTTTAAAATTGCCGATGAAGGATTATTTATAAATTAATTTGTAACTTAGCTATCTATAAATAAAAAACATGTTATTTAATAAATTTTAATAGTTAAGAAATATAAGATATATAATTACAAAATATTTTGAAATATTTGCTGCATACTTTTAAATTAAAATTGAACTTTTTATAAAAATATTAAATTTTGAAAATTAAACTGAATAATATATTACAATTACCATACCTCTTACATAAAATTGCTATACAAGTTAATTATACAAAAGTGGTAATATTTCTGAGAAAAACATAATGCAATAAGCAATGATATCATATAAAGCAATAATATTTTTTGTCCTTTTAATAAACAATATATTTTTATGAAAGCAGAGCAACGTTGAAATATTGTGTATATTTCTATAGTTAAACTATACTCTTTTTAGTTTTATACTTATTTTTAAGAAAATTGCCCAATATTGAAATCATGAAAAAGGTTTTTAAATGAAAAATTCGTATAGAATTAAAAATAAAATCTTTAAATACGAATGATTAACTTTTATTTCGTATCTTGTATAACTTCGATTGCAACTTTTCGCAAATTACACTATTTGGAAAGAATTTGTATTTAGGGTCTAAATCACAATTGTCACTCTTAATATTAAACAAACCCAAAGAAAACCAAAATTCATACAGCGGAAAAATTTTAGTAATTTTATTTTTAATTGAAAAAATTCCGTCAAATCTCAAAACAATTTGAACGAAATAAATACCATGCATAAATCATTCAGTTTTTCATTAAGTAAATAAAATTTTCACAAATGAATTTCTCAGAAACAAGATTCATCAGATGAGTCGTGATCAATTATGAGGTCACCGAATTCTCGACGAAACATTGGGTTACTCTAATTAAATTTACTGTTTGTCAAGTCGAAAGAGATTATCTGACGGAAGCCAAACTCAATCATCTGTGTCGGCATCGCCATTCTGCTAATGGCGCCATAGAAGTCAACCCGAAATCGTGCAGGACGCTTGTTAACAGCAACAACATCAATCATCGGCTGGCAAAAGTCTGTGAGAATGGTGTGATACAGAATAAATTTTCTTCAACTCCTCGCCTGCACTCCTTAACTGCGACTGCGATTCCACGCTGAAATGGTTTCCATTAATCATGCACGATGTACAAGGATTTCCGAAATTTCAGCCAGGAGTTCCATTCTCACAGCCCTCTTCTCACAGTCCTCATCTTCTCAGAGTCCTCTAACCGTATGTTTAATTATCACTACGCTAAGAATATAGCGCAGTCTTAAAGTACCATTAATATATCTCCGGGAGAGATAGAGAGAGAAAGGTTTATGTATTCAGTTTTACGAAGTCACGACAGTTCCAGCTCATTTTCCACCAAATGCCAGACACTACTTCACTTTGCGCTATTTGCTTGGAAAGAAACATAGATCATAAAATGCTTATCTTTACGCGCGCGTTCCACAAAGTTCATGTTTCATGTCTTAAAATATTAAATGCGATGAAATCTAAGCAATCCAAAATGCAGCACGTTTCCCCTTGCGAAAAGTAATAGGAGTTGGATAGACATGATGAATTACCTTCTTTTTAAAAAAAATTCGACTGACATATATTAACATTGGAATAATGAATAGATATTTCATGTTTCTCTTTTAGGAGTTTAAATATTTAAACATATGTATGAAAATTATTTTCGTTTATTGAAAATAACTAAATATTAGATTTAGCAAGGATAAAAATTCGATTATTTATTTATTTGAAATT
>BPLQ01005676.1:0-41254 GCA_021605075.1 Caerostris darwini | reverse complement strand
TACATTTTATTGTGAATTTTTTAAGTCATTTATTATTATATCGATTTTATTTTAATTGTATTGTATTGTATTTTTCAATTATCATTTTCAGTAAAATGCCACCAAAAAATCTAACCTCAACAATGCCCGTAGGCGTGAGGCACGACATAGACGTGCTGAGAGGGCCCTCATGTCAACAAATCAAACCACGACAGCACACGATAACAATACCAATTATAGTATCTAATAATTGAACGAAATACAAGAAAGCCACAGCAACGCGTGGCCGGGTCTTCTAGTTAATAATAAAGTTATAAATATTCAATTTCTTTAAGAACCGCATGAACCGCAAATTTCGCCAACATCAGAATTTTCTTTTTGCTGTCGAAGCAAAGAACCAGCAATATAAAACAATTTCGAAAATAAAACAACAAATTATTATAATAACAAACATTGTATGTTTCCTAAATTATTACATTTTTTTCTTCTATTAATAAAAGGAATTTATTTAAGCAGCCATGAAAATATTCTTGAAAATGCTTCATTAAAAATTATCTTGCTGGAAATAAGGGTCAGAAAAAAGTGTAAGAAAGTAGTTTAAAGCTGTCTAAAGAAAGTAGTTTATATTTCCAAAGGAAATATATTATTTTAAAAATAAGTAATTTGAGTATTAAATGTTTATGGTGCATTGTGATTTAAATTTGATACTGGAAAGTCATGTCATTATAATATAGGTAATTCTGGTTGTAATGTAGGTAATATCACGAATTAATATATTACACAATCAATCAAAAGCAATCTAGAAAAAAAAAGATCAATACATAAATTATTATCATGGAAAAGAAATGTTGAATTCTTCGCAGAAATAAATAATTAAATCTACATAAACAAAGTTTCTCAAATGTTGCTTAAAAGAATAATACATATTCTAGCAAAAAATAAAAAATTAACCGATTGCAATTAACAAAATTTAAAAATAAACATACTTCAATATCAAAATAAATAGAGAGATAAATATATGTTATATTTTCAATTTAAATACCGTTTGCAATTACCAAATAGTGAATATTTTATAATTTCATTATTTGATAATTGTAAATTGTATTTAAACAGAAAATATAATCTCTGTAATTTTTTTAACTGATAGAAGAATAATTTATTAACTCCTCTTTGTAAAAAAAACTCTTCTCAAAGTAATTTAATTAAATATGTTCCTTAAAGAAAGTTTTGAGGTAATCATGAAACCTTAGATTTTAATCTAATTCCCAATTTCTCCACCTTATCTCCTTCAAAATCCTCTAAATCTTAGCATAAATTTTATTATATATATTGTAGAAATAAGTTATTAAAAAATTACTATTTCATTAGTTTATTACTTACAAATACTTTTTTTTATTAAGTGTGTGTTTCCTAATATAATAATATTATAGTTTATTCATATTCATTCATCGTCCTCATGTTAGGATTTATTTCTATATAAATAAATATGACATGTTTTGAGATTAAATAATAATATGAACTAGATAAATATAACTATTAAATTTGATTTAGATTATTACAGGTATTAGATTATTAATTTTCAAGAGCTGTAAATTTATATGAAATAGAATCGCTACATCTTAATATCACAACCATTTGGAGAAATATGAAAGTGCAATTCGCAACTATACAAATCACTTCTTAAAGTAATTCATTTCAATGCAACTCCCGGCTGATAAATAAAAGTTGGATATTCATATAACTGAGATTGTTGAGTGCTCCACCAAAATCGCTACTCTACTTAATTTCCTTCACAGTTCCTAAGATTCCGCAAACCTAATCTAAATAATCCAGCGTATTCCGCCGTTAAACCCACTTAATTTACTCTTCCATCCCCCTCACGTAAACAAAGGCAGGGTCTGATTTCTGCGAGTTTCGGCCGCAATTAATTAGTTAATTAAAACCGATTTGGCTGCATGCCTCCTGGTTCCAGGTAGCTAGTACCAACTAAATGTCGAGTCCCTCTTCTGGCAGTACACAGACTAGAGCCCCGACTATTCATCAACAGCATCTAGGACATACATCACCAGTATACGACTCACGCAAGAGATCTGATTAAATTAAGTTGAAGCTGGCAAAAGCTTAGCATTGGAGGGATCACTTACAGGTTTAATTATTGGTTAAACGAGTTTTGAAAGCGGATTTATCTTCGGAGCGTTTATCTTAAAGATGTCTGCAGTGCATCAATCAATCCCGAAAGTTTCTGCACACAGTTTGGTTGGAATTGCTCTTAAGAGGTCTGACATGGATGCATCAAACTTCGTCGAATTTTTCATAATATTTAAAATTAGTCTCTTAAGTAAAATTTTTATTCCATTATTATTTATCTATAATTTCTGTATAGATAAATGTTAACTGAATTTTTTCTTCGAAATTTGTGACTAACCAGGGATTCCAATTAACGATGAGTAAAATATATTAAATACTCAATGCAAATAAATGAGGAAAAATATTCATTATTCTTATTTAAATAAAAAATATTTTCATGTATCATCATTTACTCCTTAAATGCATGCAATAAATTAAATGGTTTAGTGTATCTATGTAATGTCCTATAGAGTACTATATAATGATGATCAATGTTGGTCTATATAATGGTGGTGGTGGTAGAGTACTATATAATGATGGTCAATGTTGATCTATATCAAGGGTCTCCAAACCACGGCCCGCGGGTCAAATAAGGCCCGCCAATGTCATCAATACGGCAAGCGACAGCGAATAGCTTATTGTTGCTGTAATAAGTTGGATAAAAAAACACAGATTGATAAAAACTCTGTTGTATTTACTTGCTAGGTAAAGCTTAATGACAAGCATAATACGCAGAAAATTTAACTTAAGCATAACAACTAACAAATAATTGAAATGAATCCCACTAACATTATAAACTAGTGAACATCCCGCCGCACTCGGCGACTAGTCTAGAAATTATAGATAATAGCAGAAAAATTAAAACGGTTTTGGCCCTTGGTACTTACTGGAGTAAACAGTATGGCCCGAAGGCTGGAAAATTTGGCCACCCCTGGTCTATATAAATGTGGTGGTGGTAGAGTACTATATAATGGCGGTATAAGTTTCATTTTATATGTTGATGTACGTAAAAGACACTCAAGAGCCAAGACATTATGACCACCTGTCAATAACGAGTTGGCCTACCTTTGGCGCGCAACACAGCTTCAACCCGCCTTGGCATGGATGCCGCAAGTCCTTGGTAGATGGCCGGAGACAGATTGTACCAGATGTTTAAGCAACGGTCACGCAAATCCGAGATGTTGCGAATTTTTGGTCTTTGAACTCTGAGCTGCCGTCCCAGGACATCCCAAATGTTTTATATCGGATTGAGATCTAGTGAGTTAGGCGGCAAGGACATTAACTGGAATTCAGCATCATGTTCCTGGAACCACTCCAACACAATTTTAGCCTTGTAACAAGGGTCGTTGTCCTGTTGGAACATTCCCTTTCCAGCTGGACATATAAGGGTGCAACTGGTCCTCAATGATGTTCAGATACCCTGTAGCATTCATGGTCTGCTCTACCACAACCACGGGTCCCAGAGACGCCCAAGTGAACGTCCCCCAAAGCATAATACCGCCACCACCGGCCTGTGTATGACCTACTGTACATTGAGGGAGCAACTGTTCGCCTGGAGGACGGCGTATCCTGACACGACCATCGGCGTAATGTCTGACAAACCGTGATTCATCTGACCAGGCAACTCTCTTCCACTGATCCATGGACCAGTCACGATGTTCCCGGGCCCAGCGCAGGCACAGTTGGCGATGACGCTTGGTAAGAAAAGGCACACGAGTGGGACGTTTGCTGTGTAGCCCCATATCCAACAGTGTCCGCTGAACAGTGTGCTCCGTTACTATTCTACTTGGCCCTGCATTGTATTGGGCTGTCAGCTGAGCCACTGTCTGGCTCCGGTTTTTCTTCATCATGCGAGACAGGCTCGGACGACCTTTTCTTTGATAGCGTCTGGAAGTCCAACACCATGTCGTCTACTGCTGGTTTCACCGTCATTCATCCACTTTGCATAAGTACTAACAACTGTAGATCGCGAACAAAGCACGAGTCGTGCAGTTTCGGAAATGCTTGTTCCGAGCCTTCGCGCCATTACAATCTGCACTCTGTCAAAGCCGCTTAGATCCGCAGCCTTTCCCATCACACACAGAAGTAAGTGACAGAATGGTTCTTCAGACTCTCCAGCAGCAGTTAAATACTACTTACACCTGATCACGTGCCTTCCACGTCATCCAGGCGAGTTCATTGCAAAATGTAGGGGTGGTCATAATGTTCTGGCTCTTGAGTGTAGAGTAGTGATTACCCTTATAAATCTTTTAGAGTTACAATAGGTATTAACAACCATAGATGGTTTACTTACGATAGTTATTATGGGCAATTATAAGATAACAGCTTTGCCATCCAAGTTTAATCTTTTTATTTAATAACTAGTTCAGTCAAGTTTGAATCATTATGTTTCATTGTTTATTTTTGTTTGTATAAAATGATCATTGTTTTTACTTACCAAAGAAGTATTATAGTTCGTTGTAAATCAAAATAATAAAACAATACATATGAAATTTATAATTGATTTAAATTAAGTGGCAGTGTTTAACAATAATATATTCAATTTCCTCACTGCATTATACCACAGAAAAAGTAATGCCTTAAAATTACTATTACATTTTAACATCCCTGATATATATACCACGGCACCATGTAAGTATAACTTAGCTGTTTCTGAAAGTCAGACATTTGGTAGCCTAACTTCATTTGTCATTAAAAGGTTAGATACGTAGCAGATTCGAACATTACCCAGACTCAAAATCACAGTGAGCCTGTTATCTTTCATATACACTGAAACCTTGATTTTGAACAAACACACTCACTAGGGTCGGCATTGAATCTTCCTGATGCCATCTGTAGAGATATTCATTTTACCCTTTCCCTTCTTCCCATTTCCAACCAATCATAGAACTTTCCGTCCTGTTGATGTATCTTGCCGATCCTCAGTATAATCAGAGAAGTTTTTAATCTGGCAGCTCTTCTAATTTCCAACCAGTCTTTCATTTTGGGTCCCATACTAGATAGTCCAGCTTGAAATTGAACAAATGGTATTACGTTTATTGTAGAAGCTTATAAAGTTACAACAAGTGTGGCATAGTAATTTTATTGTCTATAATAAAGCACTGGTCGAGTACTATATTTTATTGATAGGTTAGACGTCAATTGCATTGCAATGTATTACATATATATATTTGATATGCATGTTCTCTTATCACGGAAATATTTTAGCTTACAAATTATGTTATCGTCTTTTTAAAAAGTGTTAATTAAAGCTTTTTTTTATTTATGGTGGGAATTTTTTGGCTATATTAAATCCAAATAACGAGTTTCATCTCCTAAAATCCATCTAATGCATTACATATTCCTACATTCACTGGGGCCTGAATGGCCGAGTGGCTAGCGCTCTGGCGCTCGGTACCACAGGTTTCGGGTTCGAGTCCCGGCGGTGCCATGAATGTTTGTAGTGGTTCGGAATCCACTTTAAATTGTAGGTCCCGGTCTGTTTAGCCCAAAGTGTGCAAAAGATGACCGTAGAGCGACAAACCAAACCAAACCAAAGCTACATACACTGCATTCTCGTAAATGACAACTGTCAGACGTCATAGCCAGTATAGACTGGGAAATTTTAACTTGATTCTTTGTTCGATTTCAAACCGGGTTACCATATTCTGGAATTCAGAACGTTATTCACCAAGATCTTATATTCTACAATGGATACGAACTTTGCAGAATTGAAATCCATTGGTATAATAAACAATAAAGGGACCATGCAATTTCCCTTACAAACATAAGAGACCCTAAATACCATAAGATGTTCTTATTGATACGTTAAACTAATTATTTAGTGCAGTATAAAATAGAATAGAACTAAAACGACATCACAAATCCTGCAGCAATGTGCATTTAAAGAAATAAAAGTCATTTGTTTCATTTAGAATTTCAATAATAAATTATAATTAAAAGTAATTCTTTTTAATTTAAAATTATTTAAGTGGTTAAAAATTCAATTTATTCTTTCTTGAAAAGAAATATAAATGTTTGTTACTTTTATTAATTAAATTTTTGACAGTTAACAAAACAAACCACTATGCTCAGATAATAAAACAGAATTTAAATTCGTATTTATAATTTAATGATAAACAAAACATATTCAAGGTGTCGTAGATATATTAATATATAGTGTGTTAAACGTACTTTAATCTATACAGCCTGGTATTTTTTACTTAATATTCACATACTACCACAAACACGGATGTTTGTATATTAGCTGATTGATAGGCTGATTTTAAAATTTTATGCAGACACTAAATTTTTTAAAAGAATTCTTTCAATTTAAAAAAAAAGAGACGAAGACACAATTTTATTACAACTGAAATACTGCCATTATGAAACATATGCATATGAAATTTATCTATAATATAATGCAATGGACGAATCTATCACTAAGAAATTGCACTTCTTCAATTCTTTTACTATACACAGCAAAGTAAATACACCCCACTTTCGATTACTTTTTAATCATCCGCGATAAATATAATGCCACTTAGAAACAGCACAGAAGAAAATCCCGTATCTTTCAACGGAAGCAAAAGAGGCGGCCAGAATTGAAATTCAGAGGTATAACAGAAGATAAAACTGCTCTGCGTCCTTTCTCTGCAACCATAAGAAACCCTGAATCCCGCGAGGGATACCAATCTGATGTACTGAGCTAATCAACTCTCCGCTCTGTAAAAAAAAAAGAATCCACAACTAAAAAAGCCACCAATTCCTTGAGCGAATGTGTCTTTCATGGAATAAAAATCGTGTCTTTCATTTGGCCCGTGTTACACGTTTCTGAGATATATCATCTCGGCCCCCCGCAGAGTAATCCGCTTAGAAAAGAATCCGTCGGGTTTTCGATGGCGGATTAAAACGGATCTTTCGCACCTAAAACAAATGTCTCAGAAGAGAGCGATTCGTGTTTTCAATTAAAAGAATGGCAGATTTTTCAAAGAATGGAGAGCAAGTGTAGATTAAAAATGTTTTTGGTTTTAGTGAATGTTGTTCTTTGAAATTCAAGCATTTATCTAATTTAGATATAATTTTGCTTCAGTTAATCACCATATGAGAGGAATTAAGCTTGTTTATTATTTTGTTTCTATCTAAATATTTTAGATTTGAAAGAGTTGTTTTCTTTTATATTCATCAAGTACTCATGATAATCGTAATGGATTCTTTCATAGTGTTAACTTTTTAGTTTTACACATTTAATATATATCTGTGATATATATCAATAATGATAAAAACGCAATAAATAACTCCATTATTCATTGTTTTTATATATACAACCAAAATTGCAAAAAAAAGTAAATAAACTTTATTAGTTTACCTATATAGTTAGAAAAATGTGTATACTTCACTCCATAAAAACCATTGAAAAAATATGAAATCAACAAAATTTAAATTTGTAAAAACACTTTTTTGATTAATTAAGTACTGTTAAGAATGTATATTCTTAAATAATGAAAAAGAAAAAAACCACCTGAGTAAACTTCTACGTATAATCAGCAATTAAATTTAAGTTAACGCTGTAATAAATTTCTTCTTTAATAATTTATTTAACTAACGGTCCTTTAATTGTATTTAGAAAATGAAACAGTTAAAATATGACTCCTAAATCCAACTAGAAAAGTAAACAATCATAGGAAAGAATTTATAGTTTTCTTCCATAAATAAATTACATCCATTAATTTAGATAAAAATATAGTTTATGCTTTCAAATGCTTTCTCAACAGTTTCTGACTTTTAAAATATTTCAATAACCCTAAAACATTAAAACAGGAAATACAAACAAAAGAAATTCCAAAACTTATGAAAAAATGCAGAGGGAAGCATTATTTCATTATTGTATTATTTTTTTTCAGGATTCCTTCATAATCTCTGAAAGTAAAAAAAAAAAATTAATTGTTTCTTTTCTAATTTAAATAGAATTCATAATAATTTTCTTTAAAGTGAATTATGCTAAGCTAATATCTAATTCAAACCATGTTGCCTCACGTAATCAGAATTGGATATTTGCACCTGGATGCAACAACTAACCTACATGGTTACCCAGAATTTCCGATTACCATAAATTTCATTAGTAAGTGCAGTTGATACCCCAACAAGGAAGGGAGGTGGTGAGGGTGATAAGGTGCACCATGTTCAGGAAGGAGGTCCTGCGCACATCCAGCCACTGAACATGCATGAAATTTCATATTCAGTGACACGATATTCAACATGCGGGACTATAAAATCCTATATTGCCAGCAGTAGCGAGAGCAATCAGTGATCCACATTCCTAATTACTGTTACATCTATGTAATTTCAGTAGGTTCGAATAACGATTTCAGAGTTTGAGGTGAGGTTGGGTTCGTGCAACAGAGATTGCGGTTGGTGCATATGTGGTAATGAAAATTGCAACTGTTTATAATAATGATATAAGTTTTAAAAATGGGTATTCAATTAAAAGTTAGAATTGAGTTGACTTTTATAAATTACTACTAAATTACTTTTACAAATTGTTTCCTTGGTACAAATGAGAAAAAATCATTTTTAATTGGAATTTTATAAAATTTTATAACACAAAAAAAATAACAACATTAAATTAATTTATTACATTGTAAAAATTAATATAACATTTTTGTATGGCACATAAAAATTGATTAATGGCTATAAAGACGTGTTTCATAATAATGAATTGTTTAAGTTGACTTTTTATTTTCAGTTCTTTTCTTTATATTTTTATGTGGGTGTAAAATCAGATGATCAAAAACGTAAGTATGGAATGCTGTGTACGTAGCCATTACTGTGTTACAAATAACAAGTGCGCCATTGGACGGCATAAGGTGCACCGTGTTGAAGAAAGAGGTCGTGCACACATTCAGCCACTGAACATGCATGAAATTTCATATTCAGTGACACGATATTGAACATGCGTGACTATAAAATCCTATATTGCCAGCAGTAGTGATAGAAATCAGTGGTCCACCTTCCGAATTACTGTTACATCTATGTAATTTCAGTAGGTTCGAATAACGGTATCAGAGATTGAGGTGAGGTTGGTTTCGTGCAACAAATATCGTGGGTGATGCATATGGGGTAATGAAAATTGCAACAGTTTATAATGATAAAATAAGTTTTAAATATGGGTATTGGAATGGTAAAATGGAATTGGGTCGACTATTATAAATTACTACTAAATTACTTCGACAAATTATTTTCTTAGTAAAAATGAGAAAAAAAAATTTAATTGAAATTTTATATAATCTTTTACACTGTATAATACAAGAATTAATATTAAAATTGAATTAATTAAGGAATTAATTAAATAAAGTAAAAAAACATCTTTGTTGGAACATAAAAATTGGTTAATAGCTATAAAGACCTGTTTCATATTACTGCATTGTTAGAGTTTGACTTTTTATTTTCAATTCTTTTCTTAATAATTCTCTGTGGGTGTAAAATCATATCATCAAGAATGTAAGTGTGGAATGCTGTGCACGTAACCATCACTGTGTTAAAAAGATCAGTGGGGCATTGATTAATTTTCGTTAGTGTGAATGAATTTTCCAAGTTCATTAAAAAATGCATTGTAAAAATGTTTATTATGGAAAAGTTTATTTATTTTTAGTTCAGTTAAGTTTTCAATTTTGTTTATTATGTATATTACATTGTATACTTTATGCAATTTTTAATTTTGTTGTAAATTTCTTTATTGTTTATTTGCAATAGAAAGATATATTTTACTTTAAAGCTGATTAAAATAAAGTTTAATAGTTTAAATTAAATTCATTTAATAGTTAATAGTAAATTTAATTTAATAGTTTAAAAAGTAAATAATATTCTTTGGTTTGGTTTCATTCAAGAAATTTTGGAGGAGGATGTGCTAATTTTAAAATAGAAATTTGTTTAATATTTATTATTTTAATTTGATTATTTTAGGACAATTAGTATGAATTACAGGCATCAATTTAATTTGAATTACACTTTCAAATAATATTGTTTAATCTTCGTATATGTGTTTGCCCTAAAAATATTTCATTTCTGAAAGTTCATTGTGTCCGCTCGAGGCGCATAATTTTATTTCTTTATTTTATTACTGTATTTTTCATGTCAACGTCTATTTTCTCAATTTATGTTATTATCCTTAGTTAAATTTTTGTAATGAATTATTTATGTTTATATATTTATATATATATATATATATATAGGTATTATGATATTAAAATAAAACGAATTAAATTACTTCTAGAACTTTTTTTTTCTCAGCTTTACTATTTCCATCTCGAAGGCTGAACTCCTGTCTTCCATCTTTTTTTTTATCCTATTTCAATTCGACTCATTGGCTACATTTTAAATCCAGAAGTCCGTCTCAAGACAATTATTTTGAAATTATCAAGATAAATTCATTGCGTTAGTTTCAGGTGGGTGGTCTCCTGACCCTATGTTGCACTCCAGTCCGTGGACTCTAGTCTACGTTATGGCGGTTTAAGTTATTATTTTGTTTAGATCTTTACAGTTAACCGCGGTATCTGCGGTAACGAGCAGGCTTATTTGCTTGCTCCGAAAGGGCACTAAATTGTTTCAACTAAACTATTCTAGAAGGTCATACTATTCTGTAAAACTATATCTAAAATGATTATGATAAAGAGGACTGGGGAGTTACAGGAGAATATAAAGAGTAAGAATTCTAGTGACACAAAGCTATACACAATACCAGACAAGCCTCGCCGAAATGCAGTACCTATTTCCAGACTTATAACAGAACATGACTGGTTGGGTGAGCACTTGTATCGTATAGGTGTATATGACCATCCCTACAGTTGTCTTTGTGGCTTGAAAGCGCTCATGAATAGAAAACATCTGTAATATTGCAAGACACTCCTTGGAACTGACTCCGAGATTTCAAGATAGTGGGTTGCCAGAGAGCTCTTGGGGAGATGACTTGGGTCTGTACTTCTTCTATGGTGTTTTGATGTTATTTGTTCTTTCTGTGTTGTATTTGTGTATATGTATGTACTCCCCGCCATTGGAAATAAAAAAAATATACTTAAAGGTTGATTCATGAACATGTTTTGAATACAGAAGAATCTTCACATTAAGGACAAATAATATACATCCTGAGTTGTTGAAGTAGTTAGCGAGGTTTGGCGATTTATTGATTGCACCAAGCTAACGGAAAAATATCTACATTTTTTTTTAGAAATTAGAAAATCCATGTATAAGCCGATTCCCAAACTTTCGCTAAAAAAATTTCGAAAATTATCGTCTTATACAAGAAAATATACTATTTCTTTTCAGCAATTATCTATTGTTAGAGTCTTCTAAAAGATATTAGCTGCCTTTAAGCAAAGTAATTAATTTGTTATTTTGAATGAAAGAAAGTTTAAGTAGATGCTTGTTTATTATTTTTTGTTATTTTGCTTGTTTATTACTTTTTATTATTTTTATTACTTTTAAACTTTTTCACAGAACAGTTTTAATATATTTTTCCAAAAATATTTGTTGAATTTAAAAGATTAGTTATTTTTTAAATAAAACAGGCTCAAAATAAGTCTTTTTAAAAACTTTTTATCAAAAGATTTACATTATTTACTTGAGAAATGACTTAAAAGGCAATTTTTCTTAAACGTATAAAAATTATGTAAATAAGGTTTTATGTTTCCTAAAGTATTATAGTAAATAACATTGTATGTTTTCTAAATTATGATAATAAATATCATTTATGTTTCCTAAATTATTACAATAAATAATATTGTAGGTTTCCAGAATTATTATAATAAATAACATTATATGTTTCCTAAATTATCTAAATTTTTGTTTAATTAATAAAAGAAAGTATCATTTAAATAACCTTTCAAATATTCCTTATAATGCTTCATTAAAAAATTATTTTGCTATAAATACGCGCCAGATTGATCTTTCCTAAGCAAATATATTATTTAAAAAACATATAAATATTAAATATTTATGGAGCGTTATGAACTAAATTTGGTACTATGTCATTAAAATAATATTTAATGTTGGTTGTCATGTAGATAATATCATAAATTAATATATTACACAATTCACCAAAACCATTCTAGAAAAAAAAGATGAATACACACATAAATATCATGCAATGACATGTTGAATAATTCTGCATAGAAATAAATAATTAAATCTATATAAACAAAATTCTTCAGATTTCGCCAAAAAGATACAAAGTACTAATACATATTCCAGCAAAGAATAAAAATTAAACGTTTGCAATTATCAAAATGTAAAAAAATAAAAATATGTCAATATCAAAATTAATTGACATAGAAATAGAAATTATATTTTTAGTTTAAATTCAATTAACAATTACAAAAAAGTGAAAATTTTATACTTTCCTTATTTGATAATTGTAAATAGAATTTAAATTGAAAATAAAATCTCTGTTTTAATTTTTTTTTAATTGATAGAAGATGAAATTATCACCTCATCTTTATAAAAAAAATCTTTTCAATGTACGTAAAACAAATATGCTACTTATAACTACGTTTTGCAGTAATCCTAAAACCTCAGATTTTAATCTAATTAAAAAAATCTCCAACTTTCCTATTTCAAAGTCCTATAAATATTGACAAGCAGTTTTTATATAATGTAGAAATAATTTATTAAAAATTACTACTTTAGTAGTTTATTATTACAAATTACAGATTAGTTAATTATTACAAATTACAGATTAGTTAATTATTACATATTACATATTAGTAATTATACATTAGTTACAAATGAAAATATTTATTTTATTAAATATTGGGTGTTTTATAAAATAAGAATTTCAATATAATTTAATCATATTCCTTTATCTTCATCATGTTAGGATTTATTTCTAGATAATTTAGAGTGATATATATTTTAGTGACCTATTTTGTGATTAATCATAATATGAACTAAATAAATATTACTTAACTTGGTTTAGATTATTGCATGGATTAGATTATTAATTGTTCAAGAACTGTAAATTTTATATGAAATCGCTTCTTAATATCATACCATTTGGTGAAATATGAAAGCAATTCGCAAATTATACAGATCACTTCTTAAAGTAATTCATTTCAATACAACTGCCGGCTTATAAATAAAAGTTGGATATTCATATAACTGAGATTGTTGTGTGCTCCCCCAAAATCGCTACTCTACATAATTTCCTTCATAGTTCCCAAGATTCAGCAGACCTAATCTAGATAATCCAGCGTATTCCCCACGTTAAACCCACTTAATTTACTCTTCCATCCCCCTCACGTAAACAAAGGCAGGATCTGATTTCTGCGAGTTTCGGCCGCAATTAATTAGTTAATTAAACCCGATTTTGCTGCATGCCTCCTGGTTCCAGGTAGCTAGTACCAACTAAATGTCGAGTCCCTCTTCTGGCAGTACACAGACTAGAGCCCCGACTATACATTAACAGCATACAGGACATACATCACCAGTATACGACTTACTCAAGAGACCTGATTAAATTAAGTTGAAGTTGGCAAAAGCTTAGCATTGGAGGGATCACTTACAGGTTTAATTATTGGTTAAACGAGTTTTGAAAGCGGATTTATCTCTGGAGCGTTTGTCTTAAAGATGTCTGCAGTGCATCGATCAATCACGAAAGTTTCTGCGCACAGTTTGGTTGGAATTGCTTTTAAGAGTTCTGACATGGATGCATCAAGCTTTGTTGGCTTCTTCATCATATGTAAAATTAGTCTCTTAAGTGAAACATTTATTTCATTTCATTATTTATCTAATGTTTCTGTATAGATCATTATTCTGTATGTATTTATTAAATTCATTCTTCGAAAATTGTGACTAACCAGGGATTCCAATTAATGATATGGATATAATAAGGACTCAATTAATATATTAAGGACTCAATGTGATATAAAGTGAAAATATATTCATTTTTTTTATTCACATAAAAGTATTTTCATGTGTCATAATTATTTTCCTATAAATGTAAGCAATAAATTAAATTATGTAGTGTATCTATGCAATGTCCTATATAATACTATATAATGTTGGCAATAGAAAGAAGTTAATCTCATTTTATATGTTGATGTATGTGTAATAGAGTAGTGATTACACTTATAAATCTTTTAGAGTTACAATAGGTATTAAGAACCACAGAAGGTATATTTATGATATTTATTATGGACAATCATAAGATAACAGCTTTGCTATTTAAGTTATTTATTTTGCCAGTAAGTCATGTTTGAATCATTGATTTTATTTTGTTTATTTTTTGTTTGTTTAAAACAATCATTGTTTTTACTTCCCAAAAAAGTATGAAAGATTACATATGAAATTTATTATTGATGTAAAGGAAGTGATAGTGTTTAACAATAATATATTCAATTTCCTCACTGCATTATACCACTGAAAATGTAAGATCTTTTAATTACTATTGTATTTTAAACATCCACGATATATATACCTATGAATCATGTAAAAACAACTTAGATGTTTCTGAAAGTCAGATTCTAAGTGACCTGAAATCATTTGCCATTAAAAGATTCGAACATTACCAAGAGTGCATCACCGGGAGCCTTATATCTTCTTACGGAAACCTTGATTTTGAACAAACACTCTCGCTAGGGTCGGCATTAAATCTTTCTGATACTATCTGTAGGGATGTTCGGTTTCCTCCTTTCCTTTCTCACTTATTCCTATTTACAAACCGACATAGAACTTTCCGTTCTGTTGATGTATTGTGCCTACCCTCAGTATAATCAGAGAAGCTTTTAGTTTGGCACTTCTAATTTCAAATCAGTCCTTCATTTTGGGTACCATACTTGAAAGCCTTGCTTGAAATTGGACAAATGCTATTACATTTATTGTAAAAGCTTATAAAGTAGCCACATGTGGGCTACTTTAATCATAAGTGGGGTGTATTAATTTTGTTGTCTATAATAAAGTACTGACACTAAGAAAATTATATATAAATTCAATATACATATTTTCTTATCATGGAAATATTTTATCTATATTAAAACTATGCTATTGTCTTTTTAAAAAGCGGCAAATAATGTTTTCTTTATTGCTTATGGTGGTATTTACTTCGCTTTATTAAATCCAAATAACTTATATCACTTAAATTTCATCTAATACATTACATATTCCTTTAATCACTGCATTCTTGTAAATGACACCTTTCGTATATCACCTGTGGGAGCGTTCATTTCCACCTTTAACCTTCTAACTCTCATCCATTTCTTGCCCAATTAAAGAACTTCCCGTCCTTGTTTCATTTGGATCATGTTATGGTTCAAATGAAAGACAAAAAACATATGGAGACAAAACAGAATTTATATTCGTATTCATAATTTGATAATAAACGAAACATATTCACGATTGAGTACATACATTAATATAGAATGTGCTAAATGTAGATTAATCCATACAGTTACATTTTTATTTAATCTTCATACGATTATTTAACATAAGCATATGTTTACATATTGAGTGATTGTTTGACCAATACACACACTGAAAAAAAACCTTAAAATAATTCCTTCATTTTAAAAAATACGATATAACAATTTTATTACAATTAAAATATTGCCATTATAAAAAATATGAATATGAAATTTATATATAATATAATGCAATGAACATATCTATCAATAAGAAATTGTTTTCCTTCAATTCTTTTACTATATACAGCAAAGTGATTACTTGCGATTACTTTTTTATTCATCCACGATAAATATAATGCCACTTAGAAAGAGCTCAGAAGAAAATCTCATATTTTGCAACGGAAGCAAAAGAGGAAGCCAGAATTGAAATTCAGAGGTATAATAGAAGATAAAACGGCTCTGCGTCCTTTCTCTGCAACCATAAGCCTAAGCCCCGTGAGGGATACGAATCTGATGTATTGAGCTAATCAAACTCTCCGCGCTGCAAAAAAAGAATCCAAAACTAAAAAGACACCACCAATTCCTTGAGCGAATGTATCTTCCATGGAATAAAAATCGTGTCTTTCATTTGAACCGTGCTACACGTTTCTGCGATATATCATCTCGGCCCCCGCAGAGTAATCCGCTTAGAAAAGAATCCACCAGGTTTGCGATGGCGGATTAAAGCGGATCTTTCGCACCCAAAACAAATGTCTTAGAAGAGAGTGATTCGTATTTTCAATTAAAAGAATGACACAGTTTTCGAAGAATGGGGCAAGTGTAGATTAAAAATTGCTTTTTGTTTCATATAATGTTGTTTCTTTGAAATTCGTGCATTTATCTAATTCGAGTATAGATTGTAGCTTCATCATATGAGAGGAATTAAGCTTTTTATTAAGAAGTTTTCTACCAGAATATTGTTTTAGATTTCAAAGAGCTATTTTCTTATATATTTATCAGGAAATCATAATAATACACGTATTAGATTCCTTCGTAATGTTAACTTTGTGTTACTACCATTAACTACTGTCTTACTATCATTAACAATAGGCATTATGTGTTAAATTACTGTACAGAAAAAAATGATTTTATCTATAATTATATAGATAAACTATATAATTGTAATTTATTGCAATAATATTTAGGGGAAGATAATGATACACGAAAATACTTCTATGTGAATAAAAATAATGAATAGATTTTATTATTTATTTGCATTGAGTCCCTAATATATTTCACTTATAGTTAATTGAGAATCCATGGTTAGTAACAATTTTCGGTGAATAAAATCCGTAAACATCTACAGAATATTTATCTAAACAGAAATTATAGATAAATAATCTTAATGAAATAAAAGTTTGACTTAGACTAATTTTAAATTTAATGAAGAAACCAACAAAGTTTGATGCATCCATGTCAGAACTCTTAAATGCAATTCCAACCAAACTCTGTGCAGAAACTTTCGTGATTGATTGATGCACTGCAGGCATCTTTAAGATAAACGCTCCAAAGATAAATCCGCTTTCAAAACTCGTTTAACCAATAATTAAACCTGTAAGTGATCCCACCAATGCTAAGCTTTTGCCAGCTTCAACTTAATTTAATCAGGTCTCTCGCGTAAGTCGTATACTGGTGATGTATGTCCTAGTTGCTGTTGATGTATAGTCGAGGCTCTAGTCTGTGTACTGCCAGAAGAGGGATTCGACATTTAGTTGGTACTAGCTACCTGGAACCAGGAGGCATGCAGCAAAATCGGTTTTAATGAACTAATTAATTGCGGCCGAAACTCGCAGAAATCAGACCCTGCCTTTGTTTACGTGAGGGGGAGGGAAGAGTAAATTAAGTGGGTTTAACGGCGGAATAAGCTGGATTATTTAGATCAGCTCTGCTGAATCTTGGGAACTATCAAGGAAATTAAGTAGAGTAGCGATTTTGGTGGAGCACTCAACAATCTCAGTTATATGAATATCCGACTTTTATTTATAAGCCGGGAGTTGTATTGAAATGAATTACTTAGAGAAGTGATTTGTTTAAATTGGGAATCCCTTTCATATTTCACAAAAATGATATGTGTGATATTAATATATAGAGATGCGATTTTGTATAAATTTACAGTTCTTGAAAAATTATTAATCTAAAACCCGTAATAATCTAAAACAAGTTTAATAATAATATTTATCTAGTTAATGCTATTATTTAATTTCAAAATATGTCATTTTTTTTTACAAATATTAATCATATAATAATTTTTAAAAAATGATCTATGTTTTTTTTTTACATTCAATTTTTGTAAAATTTGAATGTGAAATCGTGGCAGTTTTTAAGCGGACACACTACACTGGCAATGATATATATATATATATATATATATATATATATATATATATGGACTTTCATTTGAAGCAAATAGCTAAAGGGAAAAATATTCTTTATCCTTCTTAACTTAACAGTGACAATTTATGAAAACAGCTTTTTTGACTTAATTGAATTCAGCAACAGAGAGAAAAAGTGTTTGAAAACTGATTGTTTAATCAATACATCTTCATAAACCCTCTCATATGTCAAACTATTTTGACAGTTCCATAGAAGACTAATAGCCAATAAGATAGCTGTCCCATTTGAAAGGCCATTAACTTATCACATATGACAAAAAAATTCTGTTTAAACGAAGTGATTTAAAGTTTTTTTTCCCATGTCAAACCGGAATTTCAACTTTATTTAACTCCATGATAAATTAATTTTGGGAATAATTTTTGCATTAAATGGTAACTATTATATTTTAATTTTAACGGAAATGGGGTTAAAGTTATAGTGGCAACATGAGTTAAAAATGTAAATTCAATTAGATTATTTTATTGATGTGCTCGGCTACTTTATTATAATATTTTTAAGAATTCGAAATTCGGTTTTAAAAATACGACAGCCAAATATAATTTAGAATTTGCAAAAACAAATATGGTTATTTTACTAATGCACGAATTGTAGATATTTCAAATATTAGTAGTTCACTGAATAAATTTTGATTTAAAAAGAAAATTTAAAAAAACAAAAAAATAACACAGATTCTTTATTACAACTATAATGCATTTACCCATTTACAATTATTTTCACTGTATTGCATGAATAAGAAATAAACATTCTTCCGGTTTTCGTAAACATTTTAAAGTTTTCAATAAAAAGAAAATTTATATTCGGGCATTCATTTTATCAACAGAATAAGTTCTATAAAATTTTCGGAGAATTTTATATTCGATTCATCTACAAATTTTCTCAATGGAGTCGTACTTATTTTTAACAACGACAAACAATTTCAAAATATCTTTTGCGAAATATACAAAAAAACATTAATGGTTACAGAAATTTGAGATGAAAACTTTTTGTGTCTTTTTGAAATACATTTCAATACGTAAAAATCTAAATAAAAATATATTGTTTTTTCGATGCAGAATTCTTACATAGCAAAAAAAATCACATTTCATCTCCTAAAATAGCACTGCTAAAATTCAAAATTATTCTAGAAATACAAAATATTTTTATATATTACTTTATTCATGAAAAAATCACTCTTTTGAGAAAAAAAAATAATTAATTTAACATTGAGTCACTATTATAAAAATGTACTTAAAAATATAATTAAAGTATTATAACACCATGTACACTAAATAAAGAAAATAATAAACAAAATTGAAAACTTAACTGAACTAAAAAATAAACACTTCCATAGTAAACATTTTTACAATATAATTTTTAATGAACTTCTAAGTTTCATTCACACTAACGAAAATTAATCAATGCCCCACTGATCTTTTTAACACAGAATTCCACACTTGCATTCTTGATGATCTGATTTTACATCCACAGAGAATCATTAAGAAAAGAACTAAAAGTAAAAAATCAAACTCTAACAATTCAATAATATGAAACAGGTCTTTGTAGCTATTAATCAATTTTTATGTCCCGACAAAGATGTTATATTATTTTTTTTTACTTTATTTAATTAATTCCTTAATTAATTGAATTTTGATATTAATTCTTGTATTATACAGTGTAAAAGATTCTATAAAATTTCAATTAAAACAATTTTTTCTCATTTTTACTAAGAAAATATTTTGTCGAAGTAATTTAGTAATAATTTATAATAGTCGACTCAATTCCATTTTACCATTCCAATACCCATATTTAAAACTTATTTTATCATTATAAACTGTTGCAATTTTCATTACCCCATATGCATCAACCACAATGTCTGTTGCACGAGACCAACATCACCTCAATCTCTGAAACCGTTATTCGAAGCTAATGAAATTACATAGATGTAACAGTAATTCGGAAGGTGGACCACTGATTGCTATCGCTACTGCTGGCAATATAGGATTTTATAGTCACCCATGTTCAATATCGAGCCACTGAATATGAAATTTCAGGCATGTTCAGTGGCTGGATGTGTGCAGGACCTCTTTCCTGAACATGGTGCACCTTATCACCCTTCCCCTTCCTTGTGGGGCATCAACTGCACTTACTAATGAAATTTATGGTAATCAGAAATTCTGGATAACCATGTAGGTTAGTTGTTGCATCCAGGTGCAAGTATCTAATTCTGATTACGTGAGGCAACATGGTTTGAATTAGATATTAGCTTAGCATGATTGACTTTAAAGTAAATTATTATGAATTCTATTTAAATTAGAAAAGAAATAATTCTTTCATGAAATGCTGCTTGAATGCGAATAAGTTCTTTACATTTTTATGTATGTTGTTACTGTTAATGAATGGTTTTATAAAACAATAAAGCATTAATGTTCAAAAGTGTAAAATATCATTCTCACACATGCATATTAGATTAGCATGATTGACTTTAAGATAAATTATTATGAATGTTATTTAAATTAGAAAAGAAAACATTTTTTCTTGCAGTGCTGCGTTGAATATGAATAAGTGTTTGTATTTTTATATTTGTGACTACTGTAAATAGATATTTTCAAAACAATAAAGCATTGTAGTTCTGAGTTGAAAAATATTACTCTCACATATTTGTCGTGCCGACATATTGTGCAGAATTAAATATATTAGTTAAATTAAATTGTTACAATATTACAGAATTTTTTGTTGGTCTAGAATTGTATAAATTTTTAATATGTTTTAATTTGGGATATTTGTCATATTTACAATATTTTATATTTGTCAATGGGGAAAGTAAGGAAAATTCTTCAAATTAGTAAATCTACCTGCTTGTTACAGTATATACAACAGTGAAGTATTAAAAGTCTGAACAGATTAATAACTTAACTGCCATAGAGTTGATCTTTACAGAGGGATTGTTTTTCACGGACTGGAATGCAGTATAGGGGACAGAGACCATCCACCCTGGGACTAACGCAATGATTTTGGCATGCCTAATTTCAAAATAATTGCGTTGAGGTGGTCCCCAGGTTTCAGAATCTAGCCAATGAGACGAATTAAATGGGGTAAAAAAATGGAAATGGAAGACAGAAGTTTAGTC
This sequence comes from Caerostris darwini, assembly GCA_021605075.1. Classification (NCBI taxonomy): domain Eukaryota; kingdom Metazoa; phylum Arthropoda; class Arachnida; order Araneae; family Araneidae; genus Caerostris; species Caerostris darwini. The sequence goes on along the minus strand of BPLQ01005676.1, from coordinate 20,239 downwards.
TTTAAGATGGAAATAGCGAAGGCGAGAAAAAAAAGTGCTGTAATTATTTTAATTAATTTTATTTTAATGCAACATGTGTTTAAAAAGCTTTTTTCGTACGATCATAAGATTTGTTAACACGAACTTACATTATATAATACAAACATAAATATTTCCTTCTCAATATTTAAGTAAAGATAATGATAAAAATTGACAAATCGGAAAGTTGACATGAAGAATACGTTATTGAAATAAAATTAAAATTAATATAATAAATAAATAAAATTATGTGCCTTCAATGATAGATAAATCGAGAAGACACAATTAACTTCCAGAAATGAAATAAGATTTTAAGGTAAAGCACATATACGAATATTAAACATTATTGATTGAAAATGTAATTCAAATTAAATTAATCCTCTAACCTAATGTCCTAAAATAAGCAAATAAAATAATAAAATATTTAGCAAATTTCAGTTTTAAAATTAACACACCCTTCTCCAAATTTCTTCATTGAAACTAAACCAAACAATATTATTTAGTTTTAAAATTATTAAACTAAATTTACTATTAAATATTAAACTAATTTTATTTAAACCATTATATTAATTTTATTTAACTATTAAACTAAATGTTTATCGGATTTAAATTAAATATCTCATTCTATACAAATAACCAATAGCAAAATTTACACCGAAATTAAAATTTCCATAAAGTATACATTGTTATATATAATTAATAAATTATAACTAAAACATTTAATTTCGCAATTTAATATCATACAAAATGTTTTTAATAATTATAAAAACACAGAATAACATAATGCACTCTTTACTTAATGTTGTTTAAAATACAAGCAATAAAAAAAAATTCCAGTGTAAGTTTTTTAGCATTCACTAATTTTAGGCTCATTTTTATTTAATAATTCCTGAATGATTTGAATGATACTTTTAACTATTTCTGCAACCTTAACGTTGAAAGATATTTCCATTTTTAAATGTGATCATACATTTTTTTATTATTCCCCATAATGAATAATTCAAAATGTAATATTACACATGTTAAAACATTTTTTTGGGGACGCCTCTATTTTTTTTTTTACTCACCACTTTTAATTAAAATTTCAACTAATTGCGCTTTTACAACTGACTCTTAATTTAAATTCGGAATTATTTGAAATTCTTACAGTCTTTGCATCTTTCTTTAAGTAGCTATTTGATGCATTAATTTTAATATGCTTTAAACAGCACTCTGAAAAATGGCAAAAATGAACAAATTTGATTTTCTTTTCTTTTAGAGATTATGAAGGAATCTTATAGAAAAATAATACACTAATGAAATAATGCTTCCCTCTGCATTTTTTCATGAGTTTTGGAATTTCTTTTGTTTGTATGTCCTGTTAATGTTTCAGATTTATTGATTAAGATTTTAAAAGTCAGAAATTATTGAAAAAGCATTTGAAAGAATAAATCATATTTTTATCTAAATTAATGGCTATGATTTGTTTATGAGAGCAAAATATAACTTCTTTCATATGAATTTTCCTTTTTCTAGTTGGATTTAGAAGTCTTATAGTTAAACTGTTAATAAAATTAAAGGATAGATAGTTAGGTAAATTATTAAGAACGAAATTTATTACAGCATTAAGTTAGATTCAATTGCTGAACATACGTAGAAGTTTATTCAGGCATTTTTTTTATAATTTAAGAATATATATTCATTTAATATTGAATTAATCAAAAAATGTCTTTTACAAACTTAAATTTTCTTGATATTATATTTCTGCAATGATTTTTATGGAGTGAAGTGTTTAAATATTTCTAAATATATAGGTAAATTAATAAAGTTTATTTCCTTTTTTTTGCAATTTTTCTTTTATATATAAAATGAATGAATAATGGGGTTATTTGTTGCGTTTTTATCATCTCTACTGATGTATATAGCAGAAAAGTGTAGCACTGTCCAAATGTTTGTTAATAGAATTATATGTTAAAAAACGAAGTACAAAGTACAAAATTAATATTAAATGTGCTAAACTAAAATGTTAACTCTATGAAAGAATCTATTACGATTATCATGATTACTTGATGAATATAAAAAAAACCATCTCTTTCAAATTTAAATAATATTTAGGTGGAAAACATAATAATAAACAAACTTAATTCCTCTCATATGGTCATTAACTCAATCAAACGATGCGATCCGAACAAAAAGCATTTTTGATCTGAAACAAAAAGCATTTTTAATCTACACTTGCCCCATTCTTCGAAAACTATGCCATTCTTTTAATTGAAAATACGAAACGCTCTCTTCCGAGACATTTGTTTTAGGTGCGAAAGATCCGCTTTAATCCGCCATCGCAAACCCGGCGGATTCTTTTCTAAGCGGATTACTATGCGAGGGCCGACATGATATATCGCAAAACGTGTAGCACGGTTCAAATGAAAGACACGATTTTTATTCCATGAAAGACATATTCGCTCAAGGAATTGGTGGGGTCTTTTTAGATTTGGATTCTTTTTTTGCAGCGCGGAGAGTTGATTAGCTCAATACATCAGATTGGTATCCCTCTCGGGATTTAGGGTTTCTTATGGTTTCTTATGGAAAGGACGCAGAGCCGTTTTATCTTCTATTATACCTCTGAATTTCAATTCTGGCCGCCTCTTTTGCGGAATACGGAATTTTCTTTTCTGAGCTGTTTCTAAGTGGCATTATATTTATTGCGGATGATTACAAAGTAATCGCAAGTAGGGTGTATTAAATTTGCTGTGTATCGCAAAAGAATTGAAGGAGTGTAATTTCTTAGTGATAGATACGTCCATTGCATTATATTATATATAAATTTCATATGCATATTTTTCATAATGGCATTGTTTCAGTTGTAACAAAAATTGTATTATCATCTCTTTAAAGAATTGAAGGAATTTTTAAAAAAAATATTTTTGTGTGTGTTTGGAATTTTAAAATGTGCCAATTAATCCTCCAATATGTAAATATCCCTTTTTGTGCTAGTTTGGGAATATTAATTAAAAAAATAATAGGTTATATAGATTAAAATACGTTTAACACTCTACACATTAATGTATCTTCACCATCTTCAAGTATGATTTATTATTAAATTTTAAATACTAATTTAAAATCTGTTTTATATTTTGTTTTTAAATGTCAAAAATTAATTTATAAATTTACCGGCATGTAAGTTTCTTTTCAAGAAAGAATAAATTGAATTTTTAATGAATTTAATATTCTTATATTAAAAATTATTTTAAATTACAATTTATTATTGAATATCCGAATGAAATACATAATTTTTAAGTTAATCAAATGCTGATTTTCTGCAGTGTTTGGTGTATCTTTTTAATTCTTATCTTTTTTCTACGGCGCTAAATGATTAGTTAAAATTATCAACTAGAACATCAATAAGAACACCTTATGATAGTTAGGATCCTTTACTGTTGTTGATAAAAAAAAGCATGGCCGCTTTATTGCTTATTATACCACTGAATTTATTAGAATATAAGATCTATAAGAAGTTTTTACTAGAATATAAGATCTATAAGAAGTTTTTACTAGAATATAAGATCTATAAGAAGTTTTTACTAGAATATAAGATCTGTAAGAAGTTTTTACTAGAATATAAGAGCTTGGTGGATAGCATTTTTAATTCCGAAATATGAAAGCCCGGTTGAAATCGGATGAAGCGCCAATTTAAAATCTCCCAGTATATACAGGGGTTAAATAAGATACATAAACAGGGTGGACTGTTCGTCAGTTGGGCTAGAAAAGGATGAGAGTAAAGTAGAAAAAGAACAATACCATAGATATTTCCTGAAAGTATCATTTACTAGAATGTAGTGTGTGTAGAAATATGTAATGTATTAGAGACAGTTTAGGTGATATAGCTCGTTATTTGGATTTAATAAAGCGAAGAACCATAACAGCAAACCATAACAAAAACCATAAGAAACAAACAAGCATTATTAACCACTTTTTAAAAAGACATCAGCACAATTTTAATGTTACTAAAATACTTCCATGATACGATTTCAATTTTTCCCAATTCGCTCTATCTCTTGGACCGCGCTTCAGGTTGTATATTTTCGTTTATTTTGTTAAGTTCTTAACACTATCTAGTGATTCTTTCTCACTCAGCCAACGATTGAATCATTTATGCTTTATTTCTTTTCCAATCTCTCTTCCTGGTATATTTAACTTCCTTTTTGTGTTCTTCCAGTTACTCGTTCATTTTATTTTAATAATCTTCCATGTATTTTAATTACTTTCATCACTTATTATTAAAATAATAATAATAAAAAAACCGCACTCTATTAAACTTTCTTTTAGTATTTGGGCAAGATTCCTTTTAGTCTTTACCGCTTTCTTTCCCCAGCAATGCTCTTTCATCTTTCAATGGACAATCCAAGATAGAAGCTAATGGCTGCTGTGCAGCCACTGAGCTTCACCGAAACTCAAATCATCATTCCATGATATGAAAAGCAAATCAAATATATAAATAATATATTGCAATGTAATTGGCGGTAATATATTGCAATGTAATGGTATCTATCAATAAAATATAGTGCTCCTCCAGTGCTTTATTATAGACCAGGGGTCTCCAAACTTAACAGCCTTAGGGCCATACCGTTTACTCCGGTAAGTACCGAGCGACCAAAACCGTTTTAATTTTTCTGCCATTATCTATAATTTCTAGTCGCCGAGTACGCGCTCTGAGAGCATATTCTTGCTAAATTCGCTGGTTCAATTACTACAATTACTATTATGTGTATCGATACGACAGTGACACTTGACGACAACTAGTATTCGGTTTCATTCGGGTTAATTTAGCTTTTCTGTTCCTGAGGGATTTTCAGAATAAAATTCATGTGTTTGATTCAGGATATATACATTTGAAACATCGATATACATACATATGCGATACTCTTTACCCCAACATAACTACCGAGGGTAACCGCGGGATGTTCCCTAGTTTATAATGTTAGTGGGATTCATTTCAATTATTTTTTATACTTCAGTTAAATTTTCTGCGTATTATGCTTGTCATTAAGCTTTACCTAGCAAGTCAATAAAACCGAGTTATTATCATTCTGTGTTTTTCTTATCCAACTTATTGCAACAACAATAAGCTATTCGCTGTCGCGGGCCGGATTGATGACACTGGCGGGCCGGATTTGGCCCGCGGGCCGTAGTTTGGAGACCCCTGTTATAGACAAACAATTAATACACTCTCACTCGTGGTTTCTTTATACGCATCTACAATAAATGCAATAACATTTGGTTCAAGTAAGGCTTTCTAGTACAGAACACAAAATGAAAGAAAATTCATAGAAGTGAGAAGGGATAAGGAAAAACTAACATCCCTACAGATGGCATCCTTAAGGTGAGATGCCATCTGTAGCCACCCAAAGTGAATATGTTCGTTCAATATCAAGGTTGTAAGTGTGTGTGAAAGATATCAGGCTCCTCGCAATGCACTGTGGGTAAAGTTCGAATCTGCTATGTATCTAACATTTCAAGGCCGAATGATTTCAGATCAATAATTATCTGACTTTCACACTAAAGTTGCACTTAAACACAATTCGAGTAATTAAAAAAGTCTTCTGTTTGTCCTTTATACAACACTTTTGAGTTATGTTACCGGCACCTATAATGTGTATCAGTGCTATGCTAACTATGTTCATAATGTATTGATATATATTCATACTGCAAATTTAACATTTTAACATGGAAATTTAACATTTTTTGGAGGCTTTCTTCGTTGTATTACATATTGGATTGCCAGCAATAAGTTAATTAATTAGTTGATGTTCATATATCATTTATTGTATTTTTAAGACATATAAATTTTTATATGCATATATATATACATATATATATATATATATATATATATATATATATATATATATATATAGTATTTTTATATACATACAATGTATTTTTTTTATATATTTTTGTATATTTCTACAAAAATATACGATTGTCAAACATTAGCTACACTTAAACACAATTCGATTAATTAAAATAGTCTGTTCTTCCTTTATACAACACTTGTGAGTTATGTTATAGGCGCCCATAATATGTATCAGACCTACTGTATGTTAATTATTTGCATATTCTATCGGGATATACGCATGATGCAAATTTAACATGGAAATTCAACATTTTTTGAGTGCTTCTTTCATCGAATTATATTCCGGATTACCAACTCTAAGTTAATTAATCAATCGATATCCAAGTATCATTTATTGTATTTTGTTAGCTTTGTCATCTATGGAATGGGTTAAAAGTTTTGCCTCTCCAAAATTTCAAGCTTGAAATCAATTAGTAGAATATTATAATATGGCAATCCTTTACAATGCTTTTATTAATGACTCTCTATTGTCTCTGACAATAAGTTTGACTGCTGACGGAAACCTTTTTTCCAATTGAAGCATTTAAATAATGTAAGCCAAAATAATATCTATAATAATAATAGAATTTGAACTATCCATTCTAAATGTTAGGCAGCAGAGAAAATGTTTTCCTTCAATCAATGTGAAACTATTGACCCATTATTTACTAGTGGTTGGGATAATTTATTAAATAAATTCAATGCAGCCTTTTTCAGCTTTAGGACACTTGATCATTTCGATTGTTCACTACATAATAAATTACGTTGTTGAAATCATGTAGAGTTAAAGGCTTTCTATATTTAAATGCTAGGTACAAATGAATAAAAGGAGTACAGTATACTATAGAACGATCACCAACACAACCTAGACATTGTATTGATTATTGTGGTAAAATTCAGTGCTGAACTATTGCAGTGGAATGACACTATAAACCCTGATAAATGTTATTAAATAATTGAAAATATTGTTAAAATCACGAAGTGTGGAAAATCTCTGACGTTGTTAGAATCACATAAATCCCATAATCGAGTGTCTAGCGCTCTGGCGCTCGGTGCCACAGGTTTCGGGTTCGAATCCCGGTGGTGCCATGAATGTTTGTAGTGGTTCGGAATCCACTTTAAGCCGTAGGTCCCGGTCTTCTATGACTGTAAGAGCGTCACGGAGCAAAAGTCAGGCTTCTACCTACGGGTGCTCCATCACAACAGAAGCTGCTTCCTTCCCCTTCAATCATGAGTCCATATGGGCTCGTAGGCTTGGCCAGCCAAATGGGATAAGAAACAACAACAAAAACATAAATCCACTTTTGACCTGAACCAAATCTTACAACTACTATTATTGCTTAATAAAAAATTCTGCAAAAAGTATTTGTCTGCATAGTTAAGTTTATTATTAGTTTTTATCTATAACTTTCTACTATAACATAAAATTCGTGATCAAACTGTTATTGAAGTAATCATTTGTAGTACATATTTCATGTGGATATTATACAACAAATAATAATATAGAACTTAAACACTCTCCCTCTGATTTATAATATTCTCTTAAATTTATTTCATGTTTATTTAAATTAATATTTTTCAATTTTAAGTTACAAATTAAATGTGTATTTAATAAAAATTCAGTTAAAATCACAAAATCTAGTTTTACTTAAAGAATTCCCCATAATAAATTTATGAGATAAAAATTTGTGATATATTATTAATTTATATATCCTTTATAGAATATATTGTTGACAAATATATATTTATGAAATATATCATAATATATTCATATGCAATATATTATTTATTAATTAATAAAGAACGATAACTCCTTGAAAAGATTGATTCAATATTCTTCAATTATGAAAAGTTGAAAAAAATTAAGAATGATAAAAACATAACGTTTTTTATTACTAAATGGTATTTTGTCCTTAGAAAACCTTAGAAAAAACAAAGATAAAAAAATATAAGAATTTTTTTTAAATTATGTGGTTTAGATTTTTTTTTTTTAAATTTTTTTTTTTTTTTTTTATTGATTTCTTCTGATTGAATTTTCTTTACGATTTTTTCAAGCATTTCCAGAAAAAAAATAGTAGAATATTCCAAACCAAGCACACAATATTTCAATGTCATTTTAATTAATCTAAAATTATTTCTTTTTGCCTTTTTGAGAGCTGTTTTTTATTGCATAAAAAATTTTAAGAGCTGTTTTTTATATTTTATACAGTTACAGTAGCAATAAAGGATAAACTTTTAATATATCATGCTAGTATTTTTAGTCTTTTTAAGGCTTGTTATTTATTCGCATTTGATTATTTGTCTTATAGTAAGTATCTCTTCAAGAATTTATACTAAAAATACGGATTGAAAAAAAAATAAAGATATCTACAAATAAATAAATCTTCCCTTTTTTTTGCTAATAAACTTTAATTTAAAAACAGTTTAACAAAAAAAAAATATTTAAATCATTTTTATAGAATCAAAATATTTTTAATTTGATAGTAATTCCTTACTAAAAATTAAAATGTATTTACTTAAGACCTGATATTAATACTAAATAGAAAATTCTTTTTAGCAATATTTTACTATTATTTCTTTCATGAACAAAGCCATTTTAAATGCTAGTTAATATTGTCAAATTTATATCGTATTAATAACAATGAACTCGCAAACTGATCTTATTAAATTCGAAATAAATTCGAAATATATTTATAAATTTGAATTTCTAATATAAATTTGGGCAGTCGTTTAACATTTTAACAAATTTTTAAAAATTTAATAATTTTTGGTGCTAATATGATTGTATTTCAAAATAATAATGACAGAATATAGAATAAATAGTAAAACAAAGCAATTTATTAACATCTTAGTCTATTGTCTAGATTGAAATTCAAAACAAATAAAGATTTTTTTTCTTTAGACATTTTTAATTTTTTTTTTATTTCATTAGATATGCAAATTTCAAACGAAATAAAAATTCATTTTGTGAATCAATTTTTATAGAAATTGTTATTGTTAGGATGAATTTATTTTCAATTTAAATAAGGTTTTAACAACTTTTGGTATATAAATTTTTTACAAATGCCAAATTTATTCATTTTTGATGTTAATATGATGGTATTTCAAAACAATAGTCATAGAATATACAAAAAATAGTAGAAAAAATAATTTATTAGCATCTGAATGTATAATCTATATTAAAATTCGAAATAAATATTCTTTTTTTCTTTAGACACTTAAAAAAATCTTTTTTTTTTTATCAGACATATAGTATATCTTTAAATGTGCTCCATGTTGTAAGTTTTAATTGTGTGTATGTGGTATTTATGCGCGTGTAAATAAAGCTGTGTCTCAATTCTCAACCAAATCTCAACTTGTTACAATCCAGCTGCATAAACAACGACAACACTGCATATTGTATATTTGAAAAATAACAATACATTTAAATCCATTGAATATGTTTTGTTATAAATTATTTTTTAATGACTCTTATGCATTAGTTATTTGATAAGTATTATTAATTCAAAAGTATTTTGACTGTTTTAATATGTCTCACGAAACTCTACTCACTTATTTCAAATTTTTTTTTTATCTGTTAAAATGTAGTGTCACATTTTATCAGATAAAAAAGAATTTGAAATAATTTAAGAAAGAAATACTGTTGTATTAAATGTACTTTTATTATTAAATTGACTTACGATTAAAAATAAAAGTGTAATTTTAGAAACAAGTATTTAGCAAACGTTAAGAAGTGCATATACTGCATATACAAAAACAATAAAATGGCAGACCAATATTCCTAGGTATATAATAAAATAATTCTAGATATATAATAAAATAGTTCTACGATATAAAATAAAATAAATCCTAGATATATAATAAAATACTTCCACTATACAAAATAAATATTCCTACTAAGAAAAAAACTATTCTCAGATACATTTTGAAAATCAAATCAAAAGAAGAAATTTTAAAATTAGTGTTATTTCTGCTTAGGTATAAAAATGAATTTAAGTTAAAAGAATATCATGTGTTCTGATAAAATAGAGGAACAAAATTCGTACTGCATAAAAGACCTTGATAAATATCGTGTATGTTTTATAAAGACATATAATATATCATACATATAAAAGGAAGAAACATAATTCAAATGTATGTATTTTAATGTATATATATACGTATATATTTCAATATATTGTTGAGATAATTATTATTTTCTCTATTAGTATTAGTATTTTTATATTATTTTCTATATCTATATTACAATGAGCATTTAATATTCAGCAAAAATATTTCTGCGCAATTTATTTCCCATACCAAGTAAAAATATAAAGCAGACTAAAGAAAATATTAGCTGCAAAATCTGGAGAAAGAAATAGTGCTGAATATATATATAGAAATACATAACGCAATAATCTTGCATATACAGTGCACATTCTTTTTAATATCAAATTCTTGCTGAAGAATTTCCTTAGAATAAACGTAGACCAAGTTTTTCTTTGCAGAAGGAAAAAGAAGAATGCAAAGAAAGAGAGAGAGAAAAAGTGCATTTTCTTTCAGACGTAGCATGATAACACACTGAAATTGAATTCTAGAAGAGGAAGTTTTGGGATTTCTTCAAAGGAAATTATTTTCTTTTGTGAATTAAGATATTTATTTGCACAATGAATATATGAATGTTTTTGAAACTTCGAAATCTAAAAAACGTCTTAAAAATACAAATTTTTTGTAAAAAATGTATTAATGATGTATTTCAAGCATGAAGTATGTGAAAAATTTTTGAAAAACATTACGGTATTGAGCCTATTTTCAAAATAAATTGTTTTCTAATTAATTCTGAAATTATAAATGAACATTAAAAAAAAGCATTCACGAAAAAAAATATATATTTATATATTACAATCAATGGAAACAATATACTCCTAAATTTTTCGTTTGAAAACTATATTCTCTTTTATTCCATTTTAAGTGTTTTCGATACATATTAATGCATTTCAGACAAAAAAACCAATTTTTATAGGTAATTTGTTTATAAGAGTATAACGTTTTTCTTTTTGTTTTATTTTCAAATTCGGAATAATCTTTTTGTTTTATTTTAAATTTTGTGAAATTCAGCACAATTTAAATTTAAATAATGTAATCGTCCTTCCTCCTACGCACTGCAAGAACTCCCTCTGTGGCTTCAGGAGAAATGATTAGTATACCTTTACACTCTCACCCGAGAAGAAATTCTGTGCAAAGCATGCTCCGGCTGAAGACCGATTAGCTTGTAATCTTTCAACACAAGATAAAAATATATTTAACGCAGCCCTGCATATAAGTTGAGAGGAAGTAACTTTCGCGCATACTGTGCGTAGCTGAGTAACCGGTTTTCTGCTTAGAAGAGGAATCCTTCGTCAAATCTATAGTTATATGTCTTTTAATGTGTTACATATTTGTATGTATATGATTCTTGTGCATATGTAAATAAACCTACGAGTTCTCAAACCTGTGTGTTAAGTCTCAACTCAATCACACCTAGTTACAATCCAGCTACACTACTTGCACACTACAATAATGTATTGGAAGTCAACAATTTTAATCTTAGGTATTACGATATAGTCATTCAAGTTATTTAAAAAGGGTTTTGTTTATATTTTCCTGAATCTTTTGCTTTATTTAAAATTTGAAAATGTATTTTGTTAATTTTTATATAATTCGAAATATATTTTCAAATTTAATTTAAGTGCAAGTACTTTTCAAGCGAAATTGCAGTCTGTACTAAATATTCCATATAATAAACACTTCTACATAAACAAAAAAAACTAATCTTCAAATTTTTATCCACAGATAAAGCTAAACATTAAAATACACGTTATTAACGTTTTTAAACGTTAAAATTAAGCAGGTTCTAAAAAGATCGATGAAACGAATGTGTTTTGTGGATGTGTCAGAAAACAAAACAAAAATAAACTCGAAAGAAACACTAAAAATAGAATGATGTGAGAAGCAGAAGAAAGTTCTGAATATCACAATAACAGCTGTCACGCAGAAAACAACAACAATATTGTGGAAAATGATAAATAAAAGTATCAGCGCTACTTGAGAAGCATGTCACCTTTTCATAACTTTGGAAAAATGCCTTTTGAGAAAAAAAATCTATTGACTGGGATAAGAAATTTTTTATAGTTTTATCAAGTGTTTTTTTTTTTGATGAAGTATATTAAATGTTTTCTTTGCAGTGCGATGATTGTTGATATTCTGTCATAAAGAAATAAAATTATTTTTAAAATCTAAAGATGAAACCTTATTTCATATGTTTACATTGAATTTTACGAAAACAAATTCATCCTAATAATAACAATTTATAAAAAAAGTTGATACATAAAAGGATTTTTTATTTCATTTGAAATTTGTATATCTAATGAAAAAAGATTTTGTTAAAATGTCTAAAGGGAAAAAAATTATTTGTTTCGAGTTTTAATATAGAGTATAAATTAAGATGCTAATAAATTATTTTTTTTATTATTTATTCTATATCCTATCATTATTGTTTTGAAATACTATAATATTAACACCAAAATTAATAAATTTTGGCATTTGTAAAATAATTGTATAGCAATTTATAAAATATATTGCTGACATCTTTATTGACACCTTTATTTATACATTGACACCCATATCGACACAACAAAATTGACGTTTTATAACTGCTTATGAAAAAATGAATTCTGCTTAACTGGTTACATTCAGTTTCATTCTGAGTAACGCTATCTATGCATTTTATTTTGAATAAATATTTTATTGCTTTAAACAAAAGCTTTCATAGTAAAAGCATTTTGGTAAAAACTGCATTTTCTTAAGCCACTAACTTAATTTTATATTAAATTTTAATTATGTCAGAGACTTTTGTTGATTAATAATGTCAACTAGTAATATTGTTTTCAATACGACTGTTTGACTGAAATTGAACATATTTAGCCTTTAAAGTTTCATAAATGTACATTTGAATATTTCGAGAAAAATACAATTGTATTCATAGTATAACAAACAATAATTCATAAGTTTTATGAAATGTTGTGCTTCGAAATGTGAAATCATAAAGAATTTCCTAGAAAATTTAAAATCATAATGTTACAGAAATAAATCGTTTTTAATCTTTTTAAAAAAATAGTATTGTACAGAAAGGTTTATTGTACAAAAACCTTTATTTCTACAGAAAGGTTTTATTAACATGTGTCTTCATTGAGTTGTATTGGTTAAAATTAAACAGGCTCTACCAAGATCGATGAAACGAATGTGTTTTGTGGATGTGTCAGAAAGCAAAACAAAAATAAACTCGAAAGAAAGACTAAAAATAGAATGATGTGAAAAGCAGAAGAAAGTTCTGAATATCACAATAACAGCTGTCACGCAGAAAACAACAACAATATTGTGGAAAATGATAAATAAAAGTATCAGCGCTACTTGAGAAGCATGTCACCTTTTCATAACTTTATAAAAATGCCTTCTGAGAAAAAAAATTTTATTGACTAGGATGCAATATTTTTATAATTTTAACAAGTGTTTTTTTTTTATATGATAAAGTATGTTAAAAGTTTTCTTTTGCAGTGCGATGATTGTTGATACTCTGTCATAAAAGAAATAAAATTATTTTTAAAATCTAAAGGTGAAACTTTATTTCAAATATTTACATTGAAAACAAATTCATCCTAGCAATAACAATTTATAAAAAAGTTGATACTTAAAAGGAGTTTTTATTTCATTTGAAATTTGTATATCTAATGAAAGAAAGATTGTGTTAAAATGTCTAGAGAAAAAAAAATATTTGTTTCGAATCTTAATATAGAGTATACATTGAGATAATAATAAATTATTTTGTTTTACTATTTATTCTGTATTCTGTCATTATTGTTTTGAAATATTATCATATTAATACCAAAATTAATAAATTTTGCCGTTTGTAAAATAGTTGTATTACAATTTATATAAAATATTATTGATACCTTTATTTACACATTGAAACCCATATCGACATGACAAAATTTGATGTTCTATATCAGCTATGAAAAAATGAATCCTGTGTAACTGCTTACATTCAGTTTCATTGTGAACAACGCTATCTACGCATTTTACTTTTGAATGAATATTTTATTGCTGTAAAAAAAAGTTTCAACAACAAAAAGCATTTTGTTATAAACTGCATTTTCTTAAGCCACTAACTTCATTACATTTTAATTTTGTCACAATTTTGTTCCATCCTGACTGTAAATGCCAACTAGTAATATTGTGTTCTTTGTTTCAAACTGTTTGATTGAAATTAAACATATTTAGCCATTAAAAGTTTAATAAAATGTACATCTGAAGTTTTCCGGAAAAATACAATTGTATTTATATAATAAAAAATTATGGATAAGTTTTATGAAATGATGCGCTAGATAAGGGAAATCATAAAAAATTTCATTAGGAATTTAAAATAATAATGTTACTGAAATACTAAAGATTCGTGGAAGGATTCCAGATACAAGTCAAAAATAAAAATATTTCCTCTCGGTATGAGGCTTTGTAAAGTAAACGTTTCTCAGCTGCTGAATTTTTTATAAAAAAAAAATTTATCAGCAAAAATCTGCTTTATGTTTCATAATTTTAAAAAAAAAATTATTAATGAATAAGTATAAAATAAAAAAATTGTTACAAAATGTTTTCTAGATAAATAACTAATTCAAAGCATGATTTAAATAAAGAATACCAGATAATAACGAATTTCACAATTTTGTCACAATACTGCATAATATAATTATACAGTATTGTGAAAAATGTTTGAATTATTGACTATTTTAACTTATGTTTAAACACGGATAATAATGATGTAGTTCCAGTCTAAGTTCTAGTCCAGTAATAAAGTTTACCCGAGGCCACAAAAATTGTTAGATTTGCTACTACCGCAATTTCTATATAGGCATCTGAAGTGTGTTCTCTTCTTCCTCAAGTCCAAAAATAATCTGTCTTATTGACTTATGATACCGCCTGTGTATCTACATACTTACATTGAGTTTGACTTGGGCTTTCCCGGCTTGTCCAGCCCTTCCAATTCTGCGAGTTATTATTTTTCTCTTATTAGAAATATATAATTGCTTCAGATATATTAAATAACTTTAAATCTACGTGATTATTAAAAAACAATGTTTTTCTTTTGTGAAACTAACAATAAGTATTCAGCTCTCAATTTAAAATGTTTAAAAATAATGCATGAGAAACTAATAATAAGTATTCAGTTCTCAATTTAAAATATCTCACGAGTTCCTATTATCTGATTTCCATTCTGATTAAGAGATCATGGATTCAAATTTGGAAAATGTAATTTTTTCAGATATATTAAATAACTTTAAGACCACGTGTTAATTAAAAAACAATGTTTTTCTTCTGAGAAACAAACAATAAGTATTCAGTTCTCAATTTGAAATGTTTCATGACATCTTGTTATCTGATTTCCATTTTGATTAACAGATCATGGATTCAACTTTCGAAAATGCAATTGCTTCAGATATATTAAATAACTTTGAGACCCCGTGGTAATTAAAAAGCAATGCTTTTCTTATGTGAAATTAACAATAAATATTCAGTTCTCAATTTAAAATGTTTCCTGACCTCCGATTATCTGATTTCCATTTTGATTAAGAGATCATGCATTCAACTTTCGAAAATGTAATTGCTCCAGATATATTAAATTACTTTAAATCCACGTGTTAATTAAAAAACACTGCTTATCTTGTGAGAAAGTAACAATAAGTATTCAGTAGAGTTTACATGAGTTATAATGAACTCTTGTTTCAGTTTTTCACTCAAAAATGCCTATAGTGGGTCTAAATCTAATATTGGTAAATATAATTTTATATACGGCCCGAAGATTTATGATGAATTTCCAAAATTTCTAGCAAGATCATTTGGATTGACCATCTCTGGTTCAGACCTTCCAATTCTACGAGTTATTATTTTTCCTTTAATAAAAAAGTGTAATTGATTCAGATATATTAAATAACTTTACATCCACGTGTTAATTAAAAAACAGTGTTTTTCTTATGAGAAACTAACAATAAGTATTCAGTTCTCAATTTAAAATGCTTCATGACCTCCCATTATCTGATTTCCATTTTGATAAAGAGATCATGGATTCAACTTTCAAAATCACTCCGACATTGATTGAGAAACCGTTCTGCTGAACTTGAAATACTTTCTTTCTTTTACTGCAGGCGTTCTAATTTTACTCTTCCCCAATAAATTTATCTCGAGTAACACTAACAATGATGATGAAGGGACAGTCCCGTGAACTCGGAGGCCATATATCTTGTTTATGTCACTTTTTATTCATTGCAGAACGAATCCCACGAGACTTGCAATTCTGCTTTTTGCTCTTTTATTCTTTCTGATTTGTTGGATTTATGCATATTTCTGCAGGCAAAACTCATTTACTCTGCCCAGCGACTGTGAAATTGAAAATTTACTCAGTGCCATTCGTTTTCCGTGGTTTAGTTTCCTTTTTATTTTTTTTACTTTGTTTCTTTTTTCTTACTCTGTTATTCTTTAAGATTCATCATGCTTCAAGGCAATTTATCAATATGGAGAGATCTGCCCAGAATAGTTTTAATTTTGAAGTGCCCAGAGGTAAAACCATACATAATCTTTACAACTGTTTAGAAATAGTTTCTTTTCATTTTTTATTTTTTTAACATTGTTTTAAACATCGAAGATTCATATTCCTCTTATTTCAGTCAATAGGACCAGAAAATGTCTTCTAAATGGATTTATGGATTTCCACATTTGTCCACTGTCGCATATTTTGTTGTACGGAATAAATGCAGAAAAATCTAGCTAAGCAACACGACTATGGATAACATATTGTTAACAACATGACTATCGATAACATATAATTTAGTGGAGGCCACCACCAAATTAAAACTTTAGGCACGCTAATTTCACATGTTATGACTTAAATAAATTTTAAAAAATCAAAATGTACCAAATTATGGTCGATTAAAATGTACTAAAAAGCAAGCAGAATTGCTTGCAGTTTACAGAAATTCTTGCCAGATACATTGCTTATCACATTATTTTATTTTTTTTAATTAAATAAATTCAGACTGTAATTAATAGCCGAATATGAAAAAACATATCCTAGATTTGTTCTTTATAAAAAATAAGCCATTAAATAATATGAATATATATTTTTAACTATATGTATATATCGTTAAAGAAGTGGTTTGGCAATACACGAGTTCAACAATGTATCATGTTAAAAAAAACTAGAATTCAAGAAAATCCAACAATGCATAACATATCATATCAGCAATCATATCAAAATTCTCCATCAAATCACTTCTGGAATAATAATAATAATAACGATAGAGCTTTTATAGATGCAAACAACCCAGTCTAGTATCAAATGAAATCTTATCCAAAGATTTTTTTTATTTCCAATGACAAGTTTACAAGACATCATATATCATAAAAAGTAAATACAAAGAAATAAATTGAAAATTTACTCAGTGCCATTCGTTTTCCGTGGTTTAGTTTCTTTTGACTTTTTACTTTGTTTCTTTTTTCTTACTGTGTTATTCTTTAAGATTCATCATCATGCTTCAAGGCAATTTATCAATATGGAGAGATCTGCTCAGAATAGTTTTAATTTTGAAGTGCCTTTAGGTAAAATCATACATAATCGTTACAACTGTTTAGACATAGTTTCTTTTTTTTAACATTGTTTAAAACATCGGAGATTCATATTCCTTTCAATTCAGTCAATGGGACAAGAAAACCTCGTCTTTTAAATGAATTTGCAGATGACTTTTCCACATTTTGCGTAAGGAATAAAACTCAAAAATATCCAACTAAACAACATGAATATCGATAGCATGATGTTAAGGCGATGGATGCCATCATCAAACTAAGACTCCAGGCTCTCTAGTTGCACATATTATAACATCGATTAAATTGTAACTAAAAAAGAAAGCAGCATGAGTTGTAGAGAATTTCTTATCAGTTACATTATTTATTATTTAATTTTATTAAAAAAATAATCAGACTGTAATGGGTCGAATGTGAAACATATCTTACCTTTGTTCCTTAAAAATAAAAATAAATAATTAAATAATATATATATATATATATATAGTATATATATTATTGCAGAATAATAATAATAGAATATTGTATATATATATATATATATACTAGTTGACCCGGCAAACGTTGTTTTGCCATATACATTATTTCTGTAAAATATTTTTTTAGTTAAATAAAAAAAAAAACTAACTTACTATAAGTGTGTGGAAATCTGGTTATTATTGGAAGAGGAATGGAACGTTGCAGACAATGACGGCCTATTAAATGATAATACACTAACCATTTATTTATTTCATCTTTATTATTTCATTTTTTTACACTTTATTAAATTAACAAATATGTTTTAAATTACATTATATAATAGCTGTATATACATCAAAAATAGTTATTTACATATTTACTACTAATTATGGCAATTAAAAAATAATCAACATCAATCTCTAAGTGCACTGGAGTGTACAATATTTTTGGTTAGTCCGTCTTTAGCCGACAGAAACAAACTGGATGGTTTACCCACACGCGAACATGCCACGTATAGTTGTCCGTGGGAAAAACATGGTGTGGCCAAATCTAAACCACAAACAGACATCGTTTGGCCTTGCGACTTATTGATTGTCAATGCGAATGCCAATCTAATTGGAAATTGAATACGTTTGAATTCAATTGGCAAATCTCTGAGAATCATAGAGATTCGTGGGCAGCAATATATTTTCGCCTCGGCACTTGACATTCAAAATGCTGGCTTCGATAACGTTTTTCGTTAATTTTTTAATGACTAATCGTGTTCCATTACGCAGTCGTGGTGGGTTCAAATTATGAATCAAAATAACCGGAGATCCAACCTTTAATCGTAAATGATGTGGTGGCATGCCTGGCAAATCCAATGAATTCAAAAACTCAATTGGATAATTTACAGCTTCATTGGCATCGCAAACTGTATCGATAGATTTGTATAACACCAAGTCCCCTGGCAACAACTATTGTATCTTGGAATTTAAACCATTGACGTCCACATTTTTTGCTGCCAAAATTGCTCTTTCTGCCAACCAATCAAGATTTTTGAATTGTGTGCATACATCGGGAAATATGTGGTCGATGAGAATATTTTGCGAGTCAATGATTGTGCAGAAATCTGTCAGCAATTTTATGCATCCAGTATTTTCATGTACAGCAACTTTTCCATCGCCAATATCTAAAAGTTGTTTTGAGAATGTTTCAGCGGATGGATCTTGAAGCATTTGAACGCGCATGTTTACTTTTAGTTGTAATTTTTCAACATTACGCCACAGTGACGATGATTTTAAGCAAGCGTTGATCTCATCAGCGTACGTTGAACGTGGAATGACAGGAAGTGTTTGCCTGAAATCACCTGAGAGCAGTAACAGAGGGCCGCCAAATAGTTTGTCATTGTTTTTTATATCCTTCAATGTCCTGTTCAATGCCTCAAGCGAATGTTTGTGTGCCATAGTGAATTCATCCCAGATGATAATTTTACACTATTTCAGCACTGTGGCCATGGACGATTGTTTCTTTATATTGCACACTGCATCTGGGTTATTTTGAATATTCAGTGGCAGCTTAAATGCTGAATGAGCTGTTCTGCCTCCATCTAATAAAGTGGCTGCAATCCCAGATGATGCAACGGCCAATGCGATGCCATTTTTGGTTGTATCTCGGCAAGAAGTAGCGAAATGAGAAATGTTTTGCCAGTTCCACCTGGTGCATCCAAAAAAAAAAAAGAATCCCCCTTGTCCTGACGAAACTGCCAGAATAATGCGGTCGTAAATGGTTTTTCTGTTCATAAGTCAGTAGTGGGACATTGCGAGTAACAATCGCTGCCATTTCTACAGTATTGTACTGCAGTTCACGACTCATATCAGTGTTGATTAAATCAGATGCCTTTTGATTTGGTGAACTCATACCAAAATGACTGATTTGTAAATTGGCAATGACAATGCAAAGATCCTCGATAGCAATCAATGCTTCATTGTACATTGCGTCGTTGAATGATATCGTTAGATCGTTGCACGTTGTACAATGTCGATGCAATGTATCTTCAGTCATTGAATTTTTGTGCTTATACCACAGCGTTTGTGCTCCAGCCGGGAAACATGTAGTCAACACTATAGCGAATAGTAGACGAATTTGTGTTCCTGTACAGCTTAATGCTGCTTCAGTAAGCATACTGTCCCAATGATTGTCGTCATCTAGCAAGCCTAGTGCAAGGCATGCATCTTTATTCGTTGGATACTGTTGTCCATTTACTTT
>BPLQ01005675.1:0-15179 GCA_021605075.1 Caerostris darwini | reverse complement strand
GTGTATAACGATAAACACAAAGAGAGATGTAAAATTAAATTCATATTGTTTTACAGTTAAGGAAAAAAATAAGATATCCACTCAATTTCAGTAACCTGAAGGATTTCTTACTGTAGAACTTTTCCATTCTTTGGAAGTGGCTGCATCATACAGTGGTCTTTTTGCGGTAGGTAACTAATATCTCCGATGTTTAACAGGTGTTGTTTTATTGTAATTAAAATAAATATAAAATCACAAAAAAAAGATCTATTTTTGACCATTTTTAAATGATTATCATATCTCATCAAGCAGTGGCCTCGTTATTTACATTGCAAAATAAGGTTAACCACGACTTTTCGGAAAAGAATCATTAAAAACGTTGACTTTTAAAAAGCAAAGCGCATTTAGGTAATTGATGAAGTGATTTAAGGAACCACACTGGTGGGCAAAGCAGTTCTAGGACTTAACTAGAAAACGCAAAACTAATGGGCCTTTTGAAATTCATCTTGCACATGAAGTACTCCTCGGCTTTTTAATCGACGAAAATTTAATTCGGAGATGAGGAGGGGGGTTCTACTGAAATCGTCTGCGACGCGTTTCGTAACGATCATTGCATTCATGCCACTCCTCATAAACTGCACAATCTGGCGCTGTGAAATTCTTCTTTAAAACCATCCCCAACCCCGAGCCATTAAAGGATGAATGGAGATTATGCGGTATCGCTTTACTCGAATGTTTGCCTCTTTAATAATAACGCTGCTGTCCCCGTTATGAGAATTTTCCCACAGAGGGGTGCTCGAGTTTACTTAATTGCAATCTTTGAAGTCTTTGGGTTTCTGTTTAAAATTGGTTTTCCGAGAAAAACGAAAAGCGTCTCACGTCAAAAAGGCAGCAGCAGAAGAAAAGTCCTTTTGCTTGCGGGGGTGTAGGTGGGGGTGGACGACAACTTAAGAGCGGCTTCAAAAATATCGCCTTCCACAAGATTCTTCTTTCCGTTTGTGGGCGCTTCGTAATTATCTTTCATCCACAATGGCAACCATTACCGGCAGCACGCGCGATTTTTCCTTTTGCAAAACAGGGGTGGGGGATTAGAGAGAGATTGTGGACTCATTTCGGGTCCAAAAATCGAATCGTGCTGGGGAACCTTCGACAAAACCAACTCTTAATGGAGGTCTCTTCAACTTCCACGCTTCTTTATATAGAGTAGACTGGAGAGTCTATCGTCTGGCGGAAATTGAAATCTTGGCTCGGTGTTGGCAACGCATTGGATGACGACAGAAGAGGATGAGGTAAGGAAATGGAGGGGGGGTGAATGGGGATCATCCCATAACGCAGTTAACTATAGGGCATAATTTGAGGCTCGGGTGAAGAGCAAGAAAAGGTCCCCCCCCAGTCTTTTTTTTTTCCCACATCGGTTGTGGTAATGCGTTTCCTCATCACTCTATGGCCTTCTAATGAGTTAATATGGCATTACTGATGAAAGTTTCTATTTTCGCTCTGATGATCAATTTTCGGCTCAATTTTGTCCGCAAAGTGGATCTGACGCGCTACGTTCGTTTCTGAAAGACATTAGTTCAGTTGTTTGTGATAAAAGTTAAGAAATTGTTTGTTTATGTTTAACTCGATTCGGCTAAGCATTTAGACCCTGCAATTTAAAATTTTGTGGTTTACTTAAAAACAACATATAAAATCGACTTCTTTCTACGATATGTATATATATATATATATATATATATATACATAATGAAACGGAATATGAAGGAAATCATGTGAGTAGTGGAAAGTGTATGGAGTCTGATATTACACTAAGCGTTCAAATAAGGCTGTTTTATTTGCTAAAAAGGCAGCGTCCGTTCCAACTTTCCTTGAGATCCTTATTACGAAAGAGGGCATTCTAGGGGGGAAGGGAGAGGGGGAGAAAGGGATGGAGCAGGAATCTTTCCCGATTAAGTCCCGGTAATCTCCTTTTTTCCCAAAATATGATCTGCGCAGGGGCCTGACAGGAGAAGGAATCGTTTGGTAAACATGATCTGGGGGATGTTTCGAATAAAGAAGGCCGCAGATTAAGAGAGGGACCTGAAATATCATTTGAAACAAGAGACGATTTCTTCTTCAGAGCCAAGCTGGAGAAAAAAAAGGAGAAGGAAAGAGGAACAGGAGAAATAATTTCTGTGCCTGCGTCTTTAATCTTTCTTCCTGTCATTTTTTTTTTCTTACCGCTTGATTCACTTTGCTTCCTCTTGTCTGAAATAACAAAACAAAACAAAACAAAAAAAATCTCTATAATTCTTCTTGTCGTCTTTGGTATAGATATTTTAGCGTGCTTGTCTTCTTTGTTTGAAAAAAGGTAGAGTCGACTGTGATCTTCTGTTTTTTTTCCTTTAGTTATCCTGTTTATTTCATTATTTGTTTGTGTTTCTTCTCCATCCTTTTAATGGTCTTCTCGGTTTTTGTGTTCTGTTAGTATGTGGAACACAATATTCTTCACTTCAAGTTGAGACAACTTTCTCCCTTTTTTTCTCTCTCACCACAAATGGAGCGTAACGACTTCAAGCGATCTCTTTTTCAGGTCTCTGAATTTGTACATCTCTAGAAAAGGAAAAACTCTAAACGAGCTCAGGAGCTGATGTTTAATACAGTGGGAGTTTGGATGAAGGGATCTTTCAATGGCCCAGCATTCTCAGAGAAAGACAGTGCAAATTTTTGTGTTGGTAATTAAAAAAAAATAGATATTCCGAAACTCTAATTAGGAATGTCGGAGTAAAAAAAATCAATAAATGTTACTTAATGCCAGAAAATAAATCAATGAAATGTAACAATGTTTATTTTAATTGTTATCCAAATTCACGGTTAACCAATTTGAACCACGAAGGAAAAACTCTTATAGTGATACCACAATTTTGTAATGAACACCCTCTAACACATCAGACTCCACACTCCTAACTTTCTTCTCAATTACTAGAAAGACTTAACGGTCTAATTTCTCATGCTTATCCTTTGCGTTTGTCTCATAAACTACAGGAAGCCCAGTCTACTATTCACCAGGCCACTCCAGCCTTTTTGTGGATATTTATTAAACGGGCTTGTTTCGTTACCTTCAACATGTAGCAAACTGCTGTTACCATTCAACTAACGAATTCATCACCTGCCGCTCATCTAACTTTCATCCTCCGTAGCTCAATTACATGAGCTATTTTATTGCTTATTTCGCCATAATCAATGATAACAGTGCAGTTTGTGGTTACATGACTTTTCACCAAGTTTTTCAATCAAGTTCGTCAAAAGTTATGTCCTTTTTGTTTGAGTTACTAAGTCGATTTTCTTTCTGCTGAAAATAACTAAATAAGCCCGTGGGGTATGAGCCATTTGCTTCTCAATAATGATATGTCGTAAATTCCATGTCATTAGTTGTATTTGTAATAGCCAATACAGATGTCTGTCAATCTGCCATGCCCTGCTCTGTACCACGCAGCAACGTAGCTTGCAAATAATCTGGAAATAGTTTTTAAAAACCATTCAGCCAAAAAATGGTGATTCGTGTAATCTTAACTTGATTAAATTTTATTTTCAATATCAGTCAGTGAATTTAAGCTATTTACTAGACAAATCACCCCATAAACAAGGCCTATATATCTATTTACCAATTAAATAGTTGAATCTGGTAATAATGAAATCTGATTGTATATTGAAAATTTAAATTTAAAAAAATATCTTTTAATTATTGAATTATGGAAACACAATATATCTTAAAATATGCTGTCATATTATGTAACTAACATAAGTATAGGTAGAGGAACGATAAATAATAGTTATAAGCGTGATGTGAAAATATGGTATAGCTGAGATTTTGTTCACTGTAGTTTAATGTAATTGATTTACTCGTTCTTTGTAATTTATTTCATACCTTTCTGAAAAACTACTCTAAGTAAAGTCCTCTGACGGGGCCAAGTATCGTGGGACAAGGGTGGTCATAAAGAGTATTTTCAAAGAGGAAGAGTGGGTTGTGGTCCTCACTTTATTCACAAAATATCCTCAGAACAGAACCTTGGAACTCCAGAAATCCGTGGTATTTCCTGGTATCCAAGTATCCTGGTTTAGCCTGATTCTTGCCCTAGTGGTAAAGGGACAGAATAACGTGCAGGAAGATTCAGGTTCAAGTATGCTGGTGGCATCCGTTACCGTTACTATTTTCAAATTGATCGCGGTTATGGCACAGTGTCTGGATTGCTCTTAGCGATCAGAGAAAAATTGCCTTGCTTTTTAAAGGAGATCGTTGTCTTTACTTTAGTTATAAAATATCCGGGGAACAAAATACTGGAGAAAACATCTTGAGAATAGGCCTCAAGTTCAGGTACTTGGAACAAATATCTGTGATTTAGCCTGATTCTTGACACAGAAGTAACATGCGCAGATTAACATGTAGGAGAGTTCGAGTGCGCTAATGGTATCTGATATCTGTTGAGGCTTCTATTTTTAAAAAGATTGTGGTATGAATGGTTCTTAGCTGCAGTCAAGATCCTTGGTGAAAGTTTTCTTCCTTATAATACTGTAATTGCAGGGCGGTTTTCTGTAATATATCCTGCAGAAGTTCGTGTCCTCTTTCGCTCTTCTGTAGGCTGTTCGCAGTCCACATTAGTAGAGCACGAGACCCATTGAAGGACAAATAAAAAAACCCATCTAATTTAAGGCGATATGTTGAAATATGAAGCAAAAGATTCAGTAGAATTTGGATGAAATACAGGATTGTTTTTGGTTTGACTTTCACTGCAAAAGAAAAACGCGAGCCTCAATCAAAATCGTCTGAGAGAATGCTCGTGAAGTTGACTCGAATCCATTTACTGTAAGTAATGCGGCCTTATCTCCCTCGTTAATGCCCGGTGCATTCTCAGAACCCGAATAACCTCTGTTATCACAGAAGGTTCCTTTTAATGGTCCGACGATTACGGGATAAACTGCTGGTGGAACGGTTCCTTTTTCAAATGGCCGAAATAAAAACATTCCACCAGAGAGAGACATTCCATCAGAAACATATCGATTTTTTTTTCTGTAATAAAACATTTTCATTATGAAACAGAACAAATAATTAAATATAAAGATAACAGAAAAAAAAGTTTCAGAAAAATATGCATAAAAAATTACATATTAGTTTCGTGGAAACGTTTCTACCATTTAAAGTTATGGATAACTACAGAGCAATTACCTCTTAAAAACTCGCTTGCATCTAAAACTATTTTAAGGCCCACATTTTGGACATGTGGGAAGCAAATGCTTTTCATCTGGATTGAAATAACTCATTAGTTTTAAGGAAAGGTTTCTACTGATTATTTTTATAATGTTATTTATCGTACGAGTAACCCTTGAAAACTCTTCTTAACAATAAAAATAGCCATTTAAGATTCAAGGTCCTGGGCATATATGAGTCCTTCCAGCATAATCATGAATCGATTGAATAAACTCATAATCCTGCTGAAATTAACTTGAAAAAATTAATGCTTCGATAAATGTCAGCAATTCATCAAGGTTGCTCTACAGCTGTGATATTTTTTTGCGGGAGAGGCAAAAATATTATTTTGCAGAAAAGTTTATCCTTTTGAAATAAAAAGGTGTCTCTCAAAGTTCTTCGTGAAAGGTGTCTATTTCATGGAGACTTTGTAAATAAATTTAAAGAACCATAAAGAACTGGTAGGTGGCAATCTTGAGCACAATTTTTTTTAGAAATAACTCGAATATACCAGGTAATAAAACATACCAGGGCAGCCATCTCTAGTATGTTCCATTCCAAATTTTTGTGGCACAATATAGAATAATGTAGCATGATTGCCACCTTTAAATTTGTTACATATTTGCCGTCTTATTAGTAGTACAGGTATGTAAAAAATCAATTGTGTGTATCTATATGTCTTCTATTGTGTATATCTATATGTCTTGTATTGTGTATATCTATATGTCTATATGTCTTCTATTGTGTATATCTATATGTCTTCGAATTGTGTATATCATGTCTTCTATTGTGTATATCTATATGTCTTTTATTGTGTATATCTATATGTCTTCGACTTGTGCATATCTATATGTCTTCTATTGTGTATATCTATATGTCTATATGTCTTCGAATTGTGTATATCTATATGTCTATATGTCCTCGAATTGTGTATATCTATATGTCTTCGATTCTGTATATCAAGAAGTCTTCGAATTCTGTATATCAAGAAGTCTTCGAATTCTGTATATATATATATATATATGACTTCGATTCTGTATATCAATAAATCTTCGAATTCTGTATATATATATGTCTTCTATCTATATGCTTTCTGTTATATATGACAAACTGTCCTTCGAAAAAAGCATCGTAATGAAGTTAGCTTGGAATAAAACAATTCAAATAATATACAAGAACTCCAACAATCTAAGAGCCACAAAAAAAAGTAATTTACTTAATAATGCCATAGGCACAATCTGTCATTTTTTCTTCTTGTTTTGTGCATGCTACCAGCCCCAAAGGAAAAGAATGTCTGTTTGATTCATAGATTGTTATCTTTGCTCGCCGGGACGGTCCACTGTAACCAATTAGGAAATAAATATTTACTTCTTTCCCTTTTCCGGACGTCAAAAAAGAGAAAAAAAGCACAAAAAGTTAATAGAAAAGTCTGACCGTCGGAAATAAAGTCGGAAATACAAGGCAAACAATCTTGTTTCTCCATCCACAGAAATAAAAATTCCACCACAGAGCATGAATCAAGTTCTATATATGTAAAAGAAGAGGCGGAGGTCTCTCTCGCTGCACGAGATTTAGATCTTATTTTGTTGATGCGTTTTGGCAACGACCGCAAAAGGAATTAAAAAAAAGAACACAAAAACGGTCCATACCTCATTAATCATGAACGATATACCGGCAGCAAAGAGAAAAGATTTTATTGACGTCGTTGTAAATATTATTGATGGACCAGGCATCATTTTTCTTCTTCTTGCTGTTTTTTTGCATCGCAGAAGAAAAATCGCGCGTGTTCCACCCCCCTTCCAGGTCTTCTATCGGAAAACTTTGTCCTCTTTTCATGTAGGCCATGCATGATGGGCTAAGCCTCGTCCACATAAAAGTCATCCGCATTTTGCATAATGTTTTCCGAGACTAAATATATCTATTCCGATGATGCTGACAAGTTAAAAACGTGCACTTTCTGAAAGAGATGGATCTTTTATGTGCATTTTTTTTTCTTTATCCTGCAGGAGGTGGGTTTTGCAAGTAATCATGCGAAGATAAAAATCCGACAATACCCCTGTTTGTTCACTTATGGGAAGGCAGCATCATTTATTTTCTATAAGCCTCGTGTGGTCTCGTTTAAAGGAAACCTTATTATTTGAAACGTCCTTTGATCGCAACGATTTAGGACCGATATCAAACTTCATTTTAATGACTATGCTTTTCTGTTTTGGCTGAGGACTTCTTTTTTGTATGTCTCGTATTTGTTTTTCCTCAAAATAAGATGAAACGGATTGTTCGGGGGTATCTGATATATTTATTTCCTTTTGAAGACGAATGCTGTATGGGTTGTTGCTAAGTCTGCGCAATTCATCTTTTGGTTACACAAAGTAATAAAGAAAATTATTATTGAAATTGATATGTATTGTTCGATGATAAATGAATGCCACAAGTTAACCAATTCATAAAAATTTATAACGTGAATATAAATGGGAAATATTACTTTTAGAAACTCTCTATAATCCCTTCACTGCTTATCTATATGGCTGTCTATAAAGTGAACTCTAATCTAGTTTACAACCCAATATACTTATATTTACACATTATTGTCTCTTTTTTACGACCGTTCATGGTTGAAATTATACAGTTGCAGAATGAGATTCAAATGGTCTATGTCGTCTACACTCTGACTCTCAACACATCTCTCGTCTTTTTCAATTTTCATTCAAGGCACGTCTCTATACGTCTCTTACACGTTTATATAAAACGTATTCAAATATGACCACGGAATGAACACGCAGAGAAGACGGTCATTTCTTTCTTTCAATTCAATGGATATGTAATTACCTTAAAAAGGTATCATGATTCTGAGGTTTTGTAAATTTCTAAACTGGGCACTGTTTAGATTTTCTTTTTTCATGTTGTTTCGTATTATTATCAAACTAAAACATTTATTAAAATTC
The DNA here is from genome assembly GCA_021605075.1 of Caerostris darwini. Lineage (NCBI taxonomy): Eukaryota > Metazoa > Arthropoda > Arachnida > Araneae > Araneidae > Caerostris > Caerostris darwini. The sequence goes on along the minus strand of BPLQ01005675.1, from coordinate 7,037 downwards.
AAGTTTAACAATCACTTTAAAATTGGGATCATTCATTGCTTATAAATTATTTATAAGTTATAAAAAAATTTCACCTTATTAAAAAATATTTATTTGTTTGTAACAAAAAAAAATACATCATCTAAATCTCATTTCACTCAATCTCGTTAAAAAAAGTATACAAGCTATGAAGTTTGGCAAGTGATTTATAACAAAAACAAGTGCTATAATTTCACACATCTGCGCAAATAAAAATAGTTTATGCTATGAAATCCTTCGATATAAAAGATTGATTTCTTTTCCATGTACCATATGTTTGACCTCCTTTTCAAGATAGTACGACTTCATTTAGGTACCGGAGATCATTCGTAACCAAAACAACAGACAGTAATTTCATGCAAGGGATTGTGGTCTTTTTGAGAACTGTACATTCCCTTTGTTTAATATTAATTTAAGTACTATTTTTTATTTTTTTTAAACCCTTAAAATAATGTAGTCATTCAAAATGCTCTTTATTCCATGAAAATGTTCTAATTATAATACTCAGTGCAATTTTTTTTGATAAACTGATATATAGAAATTTACCAAAGCTTTCAATTATTTCCTCTCATCCACCATTATTCTTTTTGCTTTTCCATTTGAGTATTTATTTTAAACCTTAAAACTTTAAATAAAATTATATAAAAGATTAAATGTCAATTTTTAATCCAAGGTTATTGCCTAAACTTATGTAGGAGTAACTGTAATATTGTTTCACAGCAATAACGAGCAAATATATTTCGCAATTTGAGCCCTTCTGTATGTAAAGAAGCTGCATTTAGTGCATGAAGTAAAATTTGAAAATTTTTTCAATGTTCCATGTTTCATTCAATGTTCAATGTTTCTGAATTGTTCATACACTGTTTTAGAAAAATGAAGAAAACTGCTATCACACAGCGCAAAATAAATAAATTTCTTTAAATATTATAAAAAGTTGTATTGTAGTAAGTGTAAAGTTGTATATTATATTATATATAGTTGCATATATCTAACAAGAGATGGCGCCAGATAAACTTAACAAAATGAATGAAAATTATTTATAAAGGACTTTCTGCAATATAGTGAAAAAAAAGTAGGAATTGACTTAAATTTTTTTTTTTTACATTACTTATTCGAATGTGAAAACAGAATGAAACAATTGGATATTAGTATTACAAAGTTAATTAAGACCTTCACTATTTTTCCCTTTTCATCCATACTTGCCAAGGGATGTGAATCGAACACCTCATCTGGAGAGAAATTAATTAAAAGAGAAATTAAACTTAACTTAAGAGAAATTTAGACTAAAGCTTGGGGGCCCCCGCAGAATCGTTCTCGAAACGGGACGTGAGCCTCTCCCGCGTGTGCGTGACGCCTAACTAAGAGAGCGTGCCCTAAACTCCCGGCACCGCTGCGCCCCATAAAGCCGTAAATCTCCCGCCCGATATTGGAGATTCGGAAAAACCGGCGACTCTCACCACTCTTATTTATTCCCGGTTTTCTTTACTGGGGCGCCACCGGAGGCTCCGCCCCCCAAATTTACGATCCGGGCCTCGCGTGTGGATCGTAAAAGCGTTACGTGTTCATGTCTCCTAATTTATATTTCTTGCTGCTGGGGCGCAGGTGAGCGTGCTCCCGAAAATGCAGGGGCGCAGAAGCAGAAAAAAAAATAATTTTATCGGTGTCTCAATTTAAAACTTTGCAGACGATTTTTTTTTTGCAAAAGATTTGGAGAAGGGAAGTTGCAAAAAAAAAGAAGAGAGAGAGTCTCTCCTTGCGGTAAGTGGGGAGTGCGATTTATTAGCCGGGGCGTCCACGTGCTAGAGTGCCTGTTGCAGCCAGGTCATTAAGTCCTCCCTGAATGATGGGGCGCACCACCTCTTCTTTTCGGGGGGCCCGGTTGTTAGGGACTTATAATGGTTGCCTCAGAAGGTAAAGGGCGCCTTTTTGAACTGCAGACGTGGGCTCGCTCCTCCTGATGGTCACCGGTAAGAGTTGCAAGTTGAAATCTGATTAATCGATAGGAAACACGCAGATATATTCGTTCACGCAGTTATTTTAAAACAGCATTATTTTTCTGCAGAAAAAATAAATGTAAGGTAAAATCTATGATACATTTTCGTAAGACCAAATACATTTTCACAGATTTAAAAAGCAGAGAGCAATACATTATTGCAATGTAAATTTCTGCAGCAAGAAGCACTGTTTTGAAATATGAAGAAGAATTTTACTCGAATAAGTAAGGTCCTCTGGGAAGGGAAAATTGCAGGGCTGACAAGAAACGGAGGAAAGACCAAATACATATTTTGGGGAAAGAGAGACTATCCTGGTGATTTCTTTGAAAATGGAGCAACACAGATTTCAAAGTGTTAAAAAGTTTACTTACTTGGGATCTGAGATTGAATACGAAAATGAAATCAACCCCGGATCCGAAAGAGAATGAATTATTGCTGCCTATATGGTCTTAGAAGCTAATTAAGATCCCACCTGATTAAAAGAAGAACTAAAATGTTACTGTATAAAACTCTCATAAGACCAGTATTAGCATATGCATCTGAAACATGGTCGCTAAAAGCAAGAGAAGAAAAAATTTTGGCAATGTTTGAAAGAAAAGTGCTACGAACTATTTTTGGTGGTATCAATGACAATGGAAATTGGCGAAGAAGACACAATTTTGAACTTTACAAACTTTTTAGAGATATTGACGTGGTTGACAACCTTTTTAGAGACATTTTCGTCTTTTTAGAGACATTGAAATATTGATAAAGTTTGTTAAACTGAACAAAATGAGATGAGTCGGTCATCTCATGAGAATGGAAAGTGATAGAGCTGCTTTGAAGGTTTTCAATGTAACCCCTTTTGGACAACGACCGAGGGGAAGACCGAAAAAGAGATGGGTCGACTGTTTGGACTCTGATTTTAATGTTATTAAGATAAAAAAACCGGAGGTCCACGGCCAAGAGGAGAACAGCCCTGGGTGGATCTTTTAAAGAAGGCCAAGGCCCACAATGGGCTGTTGAGCCAGTTATGATGATGAGAAAGGGAAAAATAAGTTTTGTCCTGTTGTCAATCCTACACGAATGCAAACATACAATATTGCGACATCTACTGATACCTACTGTACACTGAGTTATCGACGAAAGAATAAAATATCACCAAATTGGGGAAATTTTAACGATCTTTGATGACCTTGGCAATAAAATTAGTAATGTTCATAAAGTGAATATTAAATATTAGAATTTAAACACAATTTATATTAGTTGTGCAAAGAGGCTTTCACACTTATGATCTTAAATGTTTAGTTGATTTTATAATGCAAAAAACTGACGGAATATTGGAACAACAGTATTAAACTGATAGTCACCAATGTATTGTAAAATAACATAAGACAAGAATGGGCAGTTTTAAGGCGACTCGTTTTTACTTCTTTCTCCTCCATGTCCATAGGTTTCGGGTTCGAATCCCGGCGATGTTTGTAGTGGTTCGTAATCCACGTTAAACTGTAGGTCCCGGTCAGTTTAGCCTAAAGTGTGCACAAGATGACCGTAGTGCGACAAGCCAATACTTTATCTCCGATCTGCCCTTAGGCACACGGAACTTCAGACCGGGGTTACGACAGTAATCCCGAACTGTATGTCCCTAAAAATAAATTTTAAGCGAAAAAAATAATTTGGCAAAAAAAAAAATCTAAAGAGAATAAACAAAGTTATGGAAACTCTCCGTAAAAAACTAAGGAATTTTGGTCTGACTGGAAGTCCGTCGTCACCACTGGTGACTACACTTTTTTTTTTTTTTTTCTCTCTTTTTTTTTTTTTTTTTTAGAAAAAATAAAATGACAGAAAACAAGAACACAAAATATGATTACAAAACAAGCCAGAGACACTTTCTCCACAAAGAAAACAAAAAGATTGTGGAAATTACACAAAATATAAAATAGGAGTTTACCCAATATACTCAAAATACAAGGTAGAAACCTACTCTACTAAATCGTACTACCGTAGTGCGACAAACTAAACCAAACCTCCATGTCCATGTCTATCCAAATCTCGACGGGCCACGAGGGTCTCCAAGAAAATAACCCTTCGTGATAAGTCTCAATGATCATGATCATGATTATCATGTTGAATTATTTATCGTCGCGTTGAATGATGATGACGAAATTGAATTATTTATCGCCCTTTGGCGATCGCAAAGCTTACGTAAATTCGGTGATTGGCGAAGTAGGTGCTTCGAGGAACAGTCATCCGAATTTTAAAAATAAAAATTATTTTTATTTATACAAGAGTAGGGATTAGATTGTCCTGGCTCCAAATTCTCGTTTCTTTCAAAAAATTATGTGACTCCAATTCCCTCTTTGGTTGAAATAATGAATATTACATACTTATTTCTTTCTGAAGAACATTTTGTTTCTTCCTTTATTTGTGATACTGTTTTACAAATAAATAAATTTTATGAAATAATCAACACGTTATTAACACACAATTATCCAGTGGAATCCTGGCGCTCGGTATCACAAGTTTCGGGTTCGAATTTCCGGAGGTGCCATGGATGTTTGTAGTGGTTTGGAATTCACTTTAAACCGTAAGTCCCAGTCTAATAGGATTGTAGAGTGCTGTGGGGATAGTTTACACGCGTCCGTAGCATATCTTCAAGCTATTTTTCCCCCTGAGTAGTGCTAAATGAGTAATAGCGGTGTAGCCCTTGCATATGGGATAAAGATTAACAGTCTACGTATTTCCAGATGCATTAGAACAACAACAACATTATTAACACATTGAGGACTGTATAGGATTGGTATATAGTGAAAAGTTTATTGCCTGAGTTCTCATATATTTTTGAAAATATTTAATACAAATTTTTTTTAAAAATTGATAATAATAAAGAAAAATATTAACAAAAATGATTAATATATTTCTTAATGGTAGATATCTTTGCAAATGGTACGAATTTCCATCTGCAAAGTGTTAATAAATATTTAATTGATGCATACATGTTATTAATAATTTACAAAAATTTAAATTCATTATGACTTTGCTCGCTTTAAATGAGTTGTACTCACTTTACTATTTCTAACTTGATTTTTCCAGTGGCAGATACAATATGTTTGTCCAATTATTTGAAGACTGATAAAGAATGTCCTCTTACAGAGGTATCAGATGCCACAGTACAAAATCAAATTTTATTTTTCCTTGGGTCACATTGATAGAAAAAAAAAAAGCCATCCGGTCTAATGTGGAAGAAAAGAAGGGATTTTCAATGTAATACCTATGGAACTGAATGAAACTCTGTTGTCTCCACAAAATGAAGTTTTAAAATTGCTATTTATAGAAAATGTCCTCCATTCCATCATTGCTTCGTAATTCCTCAGGTGGAATTACTTGAAAATGGTCTGATGCCTTGATTCCAGGGTTACAAAATGGGATTTTAGGATCTCGAATTATTTCTTGATCAGCTTTCCCCCTACACTGGGTCTTTCCTCCTTTTTCATTTAAACATTGGTTTGTTGTAACTGAGTTCTGGATTCTAATACCTTGGTTACAAACTTAGTGAAGATAACAATTGTAGGAGTTATTCTAGTGCTACGGATCCATTTTCAAGAGAACCCAGCGAATACATCTTGATTTTAAAGAAATTCCTTTTTAAAATATAATATCACGAATTTGACAGGATATCCTTTTATTTTAATGAATACAATATTTAATATAAGCATTGTATATTTCTTAAAAGCAAATTACAAATAAAAAAATTGATCCTTAAAAATGCCATATATTTAAACTGATTTAACAAAAAGAATACTATTAATTAAACAAATTCTAATAAAAGAAATTTAAACAAATTTTTAATAAGCTATAGGAATTTCGAAATTTTTTCACAGTATATCTCAGCAAGACTCATGTTAATGCACTAGTATTAATTTCATATATGCATAACTATGGATATGATGATCTGGTAACTGATCTATTTACTTTTAAAAATGTGCAGTATATAATAACTACAGAAGACAGCTATCATTGTTTGTCATCCATTAATGATTGCCATTCACCATATATTATTATTTTTAAGTTGAATTTTTACACTAAAAGTTATATGACATTGGATAAGAAGTAAAAATAAAAAATTAATTTTAATATACCTGAGAACCCAATATAGAAATTATTTTATGTAGTTAAGCTGGACATGATAATTAGAAGTTCAATTTTAGCTCAAGCCAAAATGCCGTATCTAACAATATCCAAGTCAGGGGCCTGATGGCCGAGTAACTAGCGCTCTGGCACTCGTTGCTACAGGTTTCTTGTTCGATTAATAATGGTGGCATGGATGTGGGTAGTAGTTCGGAATCCACTTTAAACCGTAGGTCCCGGTCTAATATGATCTTAGAGCCTTGTGGAGCTAGTGTTACTCGCGTCTGTAACATAACTTCAAAGCTACATGTGGCCTCTGGGTAGTACTAAATGAGTAAAAGCAGTGCAGACCATGCTTATGGCATAAAGATCATCTGTCTCTGTATTGCCAGTTCCATTAGAACAAGAACACAACCTGAGTCACTTCTTTTAGTAAGGCTTCCTATTATCTTAAGATCCAAAATTCATTCTATGGGACATTTTTATTTTGCATGTAGAAAAACAAGTGCTATTGATGCTTCTTTTTGCTATGCTTTTTGATGAGAATACTCGCTCTACAAGAATATTTAATCTAAAATTAAAGAAAGATTGGTTAAAAGACAGCGTCTCGTCTCAAGAGGTTAAAACAAATCTTATTTTTCAGCGTCATATACTCGGTTAATCTATTAACAATTTCAATTCAACATTTCCTCGCCTTCTGTTATTTGTAACGTATATGCTAAAGTATCAAAAGAAGCTTTCTAAGTAATTAAGCACAAATTAATGATGTTAAAAGAAAAATATAAAATGAACTGAAATAAAGTATTGCAAACTACGCAACAAAAAGAATGAAAGGGCTAATTTTGCTTATAAATAATATTACATGGCTGAATACCCAATTAAAAGTCAAATTATAAGTGTATACGCATAAACACACAA
>BPLQ01005674.1:0-56148 GCA_021605075.1 Caerostris darwini | reverse complement strand
AAAAATAGTTATTTTACTAGTGCGATAATTGTTTTATCCACTTTTTCACTTTAACTTTTGCAAAGCGATCTCAATGTGGGTACTTGCATATAGTAATGTGTGTTGCTGATGAGCGTCCTCTATGTTTGACCGTGTTTTTGTGATTGGTCTATTTCATTTTCGAAAAAAACCGATTCGGAGGTGTAAGTTCACCCATAAACGCTAACAACTTAAACTAAGTGTCAGGTTTGCTCTGCTATCAACAATCAACTGTGCGTATCTAGGGATGGTCACTGAGGTCACTTAAAGTGAAACATAGAACCTGTTATATCAGATGTTCCAAGATGCACGCTTATCATGAGTTCGTAGAATATAATTTAATTATTCTGCGTACTCATAACTGTAAACTCACAAATCAAACAAGCAATATTATTTTAAAATCAAAGTTAATTTTTTCTCATCATTTCGACAGTTAATTTTTGAATATACGGAAGCACACATAATGTATTTTTAATGCATTGTCACATAATGTATTTTTTTTGTACATTTTTAATACATTGTCACCATCAGCGTCACGGAGCCGAATCAGATTTCTTCTCACCCACATCCTTTCCAAACTGTAAAGGGGCAACTCAGCTCTAGGCACAGTGATGTGGTGTAGTAGTAGTTAATGTTCATTATGCGTTATATTGAAACACCAAAGATTGTATAATGGAAAAAAGAACGGATTTCTCATTATTTATAAGTATTCGTTTTCCTTATCAAGAAAAATATATCTAAAATGTAGCAAAATCAGCATCAAAAAACTGCCTTTAGAAGTGAATGAACAAAATGATCAATTTGTGGTTGCTAATAAAATCCAAGAAGTAACAAGTGGGCTGAAAAGTTAGTAGGTTCACACATAGATGGCGCTACTAGTATTGAATCCATATAATTTTTAGTTAGCCCTAACCTTCAATAGACACGTTTATAAATTTGACAGCTGTTGCACTATTAGTATGTGATTTATAACATTTTTAGTGAAGCAACTTTTGTTAGTTTGAAAAAGATAAAAAGGAATTTCGTGTGTTAATAAAGCGTTGCTTTTTGGCGAAAAAAAAAATACTATTGAAGCCAAGGCTTGGCTTGATAAACATTATTCGGACTTTGCACCAGGAAAATCAACTGTAGAGAAGTGGTCTACTAAATTTAAACGAGGCGAAATGAGCACCGAGGACGATGCATGCAGTGGACGCCCCAAAGAGGCTGTTACCGACGAAAACATCAAAAAAGTCCACAAAATAATTTCTGATAACCGTAAAGTGGAGTTCATTGAGATAGCTGAGAGCCTAAAGATATCAAAGGAACGTGTTGGACATATCGTGAATGAATATTTGGATATGCGAAAACTCTGTTCAAAGTGGTGCCACGAGAGCTCACAATCGACCAAAAACAACAGCGAATTGATGATTCTAAGCAGTGTTTGGAGTTGTTCAATCGTAATAAACCCGAATTTTTGCGTCGAAATCTGCCTCCATCATTTCACACCGGAATCCAATCAACAGTCAGCCGAGTGGACTGCACGTGATGAACATTAAAAATGCTATAACTTCACTACAAATGCTATAACTCACATACTAATAGTGCAACAGCTGTCAAATTTATACATGTGTCTTTTGAAGGTTATGGCTAACTAAAAATCACATGAATTTAATACTGGTAGCCGCCATCTATGTGTCAGCCTACGTACTTTTCAGTCCACCTGTTATTTGCCTCAGTTATAAAAAATATTTAATTAAACATAATTTACACATTATTATTTTATTAACTAATGTATTTACACATTATTACATAAGTAAATATCACAGATGCAGTAGAATTACTGATCTGAAATTTATCAGATACATTGAAAAGGAAAAGTTCAAAATAATGAATGATAATCTATTGGAATGAATGCTGTAATAATAATTTTATTTTAGATGTATTGTAGATATGTTGATGAAATATAGTGCAAAAATTCAATTTTCATTTAACTAAATAGTTGAAATAATTTAATTTTCATAAAGCAAGAAATAGAGTGCTTAAGGACATCTTCTAAATAAAAAAATAATTATTGACACTTTTATCTAATTGTTTAAAACTGATATTACTTTCCATGTGAAATATTATCAAATGTTATTTAAAATTTTTGTTATAATGTTTAATCTTTGTTTGTTTAGTTATTTACAATTTTGTTACTGAATTAAAATGTAAGAATACAAATTTTTACAAATATTGAACTAATGATATATATATATATATATATATATATGAATAATATATCATTATCATCAATGCCGCAACAGCCCCATGGTGGACCAAGGCCTTCTACCTACTGGCAGATTTCGAAACATGAGATGTCTTAATGAATAATATATATATATATATATATATATTAAAGATGATCGGCAATGATTTCGAGATTTCCGAGTGTTAGAGTAATTCCTTTATAAAGGTTTCATTTTCACTTCTGGTAAACTGTTTTTCTGTGTATTTTAAAAAAACATTTGGATAAATTGAGATTAAGCAGTGCCAGTGAGCATACATCTCAAAGCACCCAGTCAAGGTCAAGTTCAGTTAGAGATAAATTAACTAATTTAATACTCTTATTTAATTATTTGAAACTGATATTGCTTGATATGCGAAATATTAGCATATGTTATTTACAATTTTTGTTTACTGATTTAAAACACAAGAATGCAAATTTTCTTTACAAATACTGATCTAATAATAATATATATATATATATATTTAAAATTCATTTAATATCAACAAATTAATAAATTTTAAACTACACATTTGCCACTTCTGTTCTTTCATTTACTCTATGTGTATTTTTAATACAGGCAATTATGTTACTTAATATTTTCAATTTTTGTAATAATTATAAATTTTACATTATAAAATATGTTTATTATTGCTATATGAACAATATATTAAATATGAAGCAGTGAATTGATTTCATAAAAACACTATCTGCTTCTAAAGTTATAAATTTCCTGCATAGAACAAATATAATCTATATCAAAATTCAAAAAATAATTGCTGGTTATTTAGTGACTGTCCAGGCATGGTGATCCTATATGGCAAACTTCCTGTTTATGCTACCTTATATCAACTTGTGATTACTCTTTTTGTAGTATGAGAGGCAACTTTTTAAATCCTTGAAAAACTTTACAATATATCTTTTTTATAATTTTTTTAATACATTTAAAATGAATTTGCATTTTGTCATTATAGCCAAATCATGTAATGCAGTCAAATGAAAAATTAGTAATTTTTTAAAATGTAACTGAGAATCTAATACTGAATTTCTTTTCTTTTTTTTGTTTTTGTTTTGTTAATAAGGTATTTTCAAAATGACTATCAATATAAATTTCAGTTTGGATGAAAAATAATACAAAACTTCAAGTTTTCTTCAACTGAATGGTTGAAATGATTTAATTTTCATAAAAAAAGAAATAGGACACTTTAAAAAAAAGTTAACATTCTTATGGAATTGTTTAAAACTGATATTGCTTTGTATGTGAAAATATTAGTATATGTTATTTAAAATGTTTGTTATACTGATTTAAAACACAAGAATACAATTTTTTCTTCTCAAATATTGATCTAATAATATATATACAAATAATTTAAACGAATATTTTTAAAATGCATTTAATATCAACAAATTAATAAATTTTAAACTAACTCCTTAAAATATAACTAAACATTTTGCCTATTCTTTCATTTACTCTAAATATATTTTAATGCATGCAATTATGTTAGTTAATATTTAAATTTTTGTAATAATTATAGATCTTACATTATAAAATCTGTTTATTAATGTTATACTAACAATATATTAAGTATGATGTAGCAAATTGATTTCATAAAAAATACCACCAGCTTCAAAGTTATAAATCTCTTGCAGCATAGAAACAAATATGATCAATAATGAAACTAAAAAAAAAACAATTGACTGCCATTTAGTGATTGTCCTGGTATGGCAATCCTATATGGCCAACTTCTTGTTTATGCTGCTTTATATCATACTCAAAATGTGACTACGTTTGTAGCATAAGAGGTAAATTTGTAAATCAATGCAAAAAACTTATGGGTATATATTTTTTTTGTAATTTTTTGAAATAAATTTAAAATGAATTTTTATTTTGCCATTATAGCCAAATCATGTAAAGCAGTCAAATGAAATATTAGTAATTTTTTTTTTTAAATATATATTATTTAAAACAACTGACAATCTAATACTGATTTTTTGTTATTGTATTTTCAAAATGACTATCAATATAAATGTCAGTTTGAATGTTATTGCAAATATTTAAAATTAAAATTTGAAAATAAGCTAATGTGCTGCAATAAATATAAAATTATTATTTTTATAAAAGCATGAGAAAAATTATAATTTATTAAGTAAAGCCTCTACATGATTTTAACAAACAATTTGAAATGTTTCTTTTCTTAAATTTCTTAGAATTAAATGTGATAAAAATTTAAGGAGTTAACGGATGTATGAAATTCATTCATTATATAATTTAAAAGAAATACTTTTATGAATATGTGGAAGTACACAAGGAAAGACAAAATAAAAATAAAAATAAATATTAAAAATTAATTTATTATTATATTATATTTATTAAGCTTAATATATATATAATAAAATTACATATCTTTTTAATACATATTGTATACGCTTGGGAGAAAAAAATATTTATATTTTAAAGACTTTATAGTAAATATTAATCTGAATTTTTTTAAATAATAAGCTTCTTTTTAATTGCCATTTTTGTGTACAATTCATTACAATAATTTCACCAGAAATAGAACATGTAGTACTAAGTGAATAAAGAATGCATTTTCTAAAAAAAGATGCAAATAATTCTTCAAATGTTTTAAGTAAATGATGAAAAATAATTGAAAATATTAAATATGTCAAATTAAACTGCATAAAGACAAAGATAGATTAATAAATTAATGAAAAATGAAATGTAAAAAATAACAAACAATTTTTAATACATGATAAACAAAATATAACTTTAAAGTATCTTTAAATTTTAAGATAAAAAAAAAAGATGGTATATAGATCATGTGTATAATGACAAAGATACTTCCTGATCATTTTATCCCTATCAAAATACACCTATACATTTTTTGTACAAGTTTAAAACAATGGAATTATTGTTTGTTTTTGATTTTTAAAATGCACAACTCAAATTAAGATGATAAAAAGCAATAATTAAATTCCTATAAAAAGTCTTCCTGCATAATATTTGAAACTTTTGTTTAAAAATGTATAATCATAAGTTTTAACATATAAGAATGATAGCCTAAATACATAACTCCCTATAATAAAAAATCTATCTTGAGTCTCTCCTTGATTAGGCTTAAATCCAACATTCCTGAGAGTAGAAAATGGTACAAGAGCAATGTTTTTAATTTCATTCGCTTTTAAGTCTTTAACATCCATTAAATTTCCAGATACATCATTATTTGTTTTCAAAAAAGCCATTGAATCTCCATATATAACAGTATTACAATTTAAACCTGTTTCATTTACCCCAATATCATGCTCAATATCTCCAGTCAGTCCTTCATTGCTATACATTAATAATGAGAGAGAGCTAAAAAATATAGTTTAGTCTATAGAAATGCATTGGTTATATCAGTAGACAATCTCTATATATTTTTTATTCTAGATTAGAAAAATGCTGAGAATCTTGTCGCCTATATACATATAGCTAAAACTGAGACCATCCAACTCAGTAAACTGGAGGCTGACTTGATACAATAGTATTCAAGATGTATTGTTTGAAGTGTTTATAGCTTAAATATGTCTAAAATATAGCTATCACATTCATTCTTATAAAGGAATTTCAAATGTTGCAGATAATCAAAATACTTAAATATAAATCAATGAAAGTCAGATAAACAAGCTGAAAAATTTGGACTGAAAAAAAGTTTTTCCAATTTTCAGTCAGATTTTAATATAAAATCTAATGTTGATTGACATAAAACATGTATTGCGAACATTTCGAACTTTTAAGGTGCCACTGCATTTCCTTACGAAATTTTTTATACCAGGAATAGAAAATGCAAGATATGACACTTGATTTTCAATTACCTCCCTTTCCTTTAATAAAAAAATTGCAAAAATCATCAAATAAATATACATCATAATAATAATCAAATTGCAAATTACTTCAGTGTGCAGCAAAGCAATGTGAATAAAATAAAAGCATCCATTTTTTTTTAATATTAAATATTGTAGGTTGTTCCAACTAGGATCTTTGCCTTTGATTGAGTTCAAAAATTATCTTTATGCATTAGACAGTTGATGTAAAACAATCCCAAGCGTTTCTGAAGTACTTCAAGAATTTTAAAATGTAGTCATTACTAACATTGTGCTGAAAACATAAACCATCAAATGAATGATTAAAACAAAATAAATTCTTGAATGCTTTTTCTTTTTACAAATATTATGAAATGTAAACACGGTTACTACTGTCAAGAATCACAAGTGAAGCAAATCTCAACAAATAATTGCACAAAACAATGCACAAAATCATGTGCATTATGCACATGATTTTGATTATTTTATTTAATGTTGATTTTGAGCATTATGCACAATTCATAAATAAAATTCCTTTTCATAATTAATTTTGATGTTTTGTAGGACATTTTTATTTTTTATTTTAATGTACATTAGGCTGATGAACAATTATAACATGGTTTGCATAAAGCAAGAATGCTGAACTATGCATACTGAAGTAAGTTTATTAAAAATTAATAAAAAATAAAAGTTAAATCACTTTTTAAATCACTAAATCCAAACAAAAGTGCTAATTTTATGAAATGAAAACATAACATGTATTTACACTACAAAAAAATTAAAGATATAGATCGATTTTTGTAACTTTTAACTGGGATAAAAGAAATTATTTTTAAACAATTTGAAAAAAAATATTTAAGAAAACAGTTTAATCACAGAAATTAATTTGAAAATAGATACAAAAATAATGAAACAGTGAAAAACATCAAGAATAATGTTTATTAGCATCTTATCCCTAATTATATTTATTTCTAATATATAATAAGTTGGAATGTAGTGATTTTATTTTGTTATATAAATTTTAAAAAATAACATTAAGGTTAAATCTCAGAAATGTATTATAGGCAAACTCCATCTTCTAAAAAAAATTTTTTTTGCTAGGGCAAAACTTTTAGTTGACAAAATTGTAATCAATTGATGAAACAAAATGCTTTAAAAAATATAAATAAAGCATTAACATTACAAAAGACATCAAAATAAAACATTAGAGTAATTTCTAATGTTAGAAAATGTTAATTTATTTTTTTTAAAAGAATCCTTCCTTTAAAAAATATTAAACTATTTCAACATTTAAGAGTTTGATTGTATTACATATATAGCATAATTGATACATATATAGCATAAGAGAAAATATAGGAAAGAAATTATCTGTCTCATATGACCAAGAAATTTTTTTTTTATTCAATTAATGTTATTCGCAAACTTGATTTAAATTATTTTATTAATTTCTCATAATTATTGTTTAGAAATAAAATATAGCAAGTTCAACTTTATTATTATTATTATTTTATTTATTTATTTATTTTTTTGCAATATTTACCTCGATACTGTTTTCAATATTAACCAGTGATAAGTAAAAGATAAAAGAAATAGCTTAAATATACAATAAGTTGATAAACGAAAATAACAACTCAACTGGTAAACAAACATACTGGTGCAAATTAATAGCTGTATTGTATCTATCGTTCTATCTGTATACATAACATCATAGTCAAAATACTTCATAAAAATTTTAACAAAAATCAAATATCAACTTATAATGTTAACTAATGTTAGAAAAAAAAGTATTTTAAAAATATAAATATTCTAAAGAAACACATGCATTTATTGTGTCAATAAAATATTTCTGGTGATCGTAATTATAATAAAGTTATTTAAATTTAGAAAGTAATAGAATGTAGAATAACTATAAACAGTGAAATTCTTGTCATACGGTTGCCATATTTTTTTTTTTAATCTTTTAATTATCACTTTAAATAAACATTAATTTTTTTAGTTACTTTTCAAATAATAATATAGTAGATTGGAAATTAAAAGAAAACTACCCTAAAATTCATAGTCACATACATATTGCTTGATTCAAACTCAAAATTTTAGGTACTTACGTATTAACAGTGCCTTGGCGACAAACTTGGCTGTTTTTAAGTGTCGCCAATCTTTATTATTTGGAATAAAAATATTTTGAAAGCGTTTTGATTTTAAATGAAGTGTTTCATATATATTTTATTAGATTGGCGCCAAATCTGTAGCTGCAGTTGGCACGTGTGCTCTTTATTGGCGCAACTGTCGCCACGGTACCGTTAATACGTCAGTACCAAATTTTAGTATATAAATGCATAATTTAATAGCACATATTTATGTAAATGCATAAGTTAATTATATATATTGCATGTATATAATTAAGCACTAAATGTAAATATTAGAATTATAAAACATATTATAGAACATTTTGACATAAATAATTATTTTCTTACAGATAAATATTTGATATAATTTGAGGTGAAATGTAAAAAATTGTATCAGCATAAAAAAATACTTATTATAAATTGTACATAATTCAAATACATGCTACATATCTAATTTTTTTTTTTTTTTTTTTTTATCTCTCACTATATAAACCAAAATATTTATAAGTTACATTTTTTATAACTTAAAAACCATTATGTTAAGAGTTTAATTTCTTCTCTTTTTTTTTTTTTTCGTTTTCATTAATGTGAATTTGTTTTTTTAGCTGGTGTGTAGTCAAAGATTACGAAAAAATTGTTTTTAATTATTTTTTTTATTTTTTGGTGTTAAATTATAAATAGATTCTTCATGCCTCACAGCATCTAAACATATATGATACTTAATGTTTATATTACATGACATTATAAATTATTCTTGTAATTTTTTTAAAGTTAATTTTTGAAATTAGTGTGATTTTTCAATTTTTTATAATTTTTTAATTGTTCCTAATGATCTATTATATAGGCTTAACAAAATAGCAATAATTTATAAAAAACAATTAAAAGAATTTTTCATTTATAATTATAATTGGATGTTTTGCATTTACCAATAGGATATTCGATTCCCCAGCATTTTAACAATAATTTCTTTTTTCCTTACAAAATTTCTTAAAACTAAAACCCTTTTAATTTATGAAGGTAAGTAATGCAGGATTATATCTGGTAGTTAGTAATATATTAAACATAAATTTCAAAATCCATAGAAAATATAAGATGTTGTGCATAATGAATAATGAAATTCTGCATAAATAATAAACTTTGGAGGATAGCAATTATTAATTATTCAATCATCATATACTTCTCAGTATTATTATAACTATTTTTACTTTTTCAGGAAAAATAAAATCTCGCTTCGAACTTTAATAATTAAGACAACTTTATTAAAAATAAAATGCATATATTGTATTCATAATTTCAATTTCGCTATTATTTAATAAATTAATGAAATTTATTAATTTTTCATAATATAAATTAATTAACATAAAAAATAATAAATTAATTAACAATTAAAAAATTTCAAGCATTTTGGAAAATTAAAAAAAAAAATCCCCAATATCTGATCAACACCTTATATTCCAGAATCTCTATGATATAAAACAAGTGTTTTCTTTTAAACTATTTATCAAAAAAATTAATATGTAAGTGTAACTATTTCAATATTAATCAATTTTGACAGAAAGAAGAAAATTCATATCTAATAACCAGAAATTGACTTTATCATATTGAATATTAAGATGTTTTCAGTACATGAATTCCATTAAAAAATAATTAGTAATGATTTTAAATGTTATATATATTAATTCAATGTTTTTTATGTTATTAAAAACTTCTAAATGTTTGTGAAGTAAATTTAAAGGCCCTGATAAAAGAAAAATTGGATTATTTGTAGTCATTTCTTGATTTTTTTTTTTTTTTTTCCTTTAATTTCTTTATTATTGATACATTTGAAACATGGTAGAGATGTATCTATTTGATCAAATTCTTTAGATGAAACAAAATATTTTTACTCTCTATAATACATTGAAAAAAATAATTTTCCAAGTGCAATTCGGTAATAATTCTTTTCGATTAACAAATTTTAAAATATTAATAAATTATATTTACATTCGATAAATGCACATTTTATAGCATGACTAAATAATTATATAGCAAAAATAAATACATACCTCATTTGGTAAATTAGATATGTTGATTTCCATCTCAAAAGTTTGCTTTATACAGCAAAATTGTTTAAAAATTTGAAAATTAAAATAGGATGATCGAAACTGAGAAAAAAATGATTAATGAATTAAATACAGAATGTAGTCAGATTCACCTATTTTCAGAATTTCATAATACAGGTACCATTACCGTAATACCATTTACAAAAACTTGTTTAATATTTAAATTAAAATATTTCTCAATCGCACTAAGAAAATCTCACAAAATTGAAATAATGTTTACAAACCATGCTTCTACACAATGCATGGATCCAAAGATTTCTGGCTTCTTATTGGTTAATTTAATGCCAATCAAAATTTTGTGAATGGTATTTGGATAAATAGTATAAAAAACAACTGTCCAAGTATTTGTTAGCTGCATTAGGAAAAAAAAAAAAATTTACATGACTTTGTGAATGCAGTGATTTCAAAAAATATTATCTTCAATGCTTTCCACTAGATTTCTATAGTAGAGTTTTTGCTTGCCGTGACGGTCTGCTTCCCAAGACTTTGGTATAAACACCCCACAAACCTTTATGAGTTTTTTTCAGGGTATTTCAAATAGTTTGACTTATCTAGATCGCATTTTTGGTTTTTCTGATAATGCTAAAGGGCACACAACTCATTAAAGACGCTTATTTAAGATTTAGTTCATAGACGTAAAGCTAAATGTATCTAAATACGTATTTAGTTCAAAACAATTCGTTTTCCTTAGACTTCTTATCAATTAAAAAGAATTAAGGTGACTTTCGAAGAAGCATAAAAATGCCTTCTCTCAAAGGTTCTTTTTGCAACTGAGTTGTGGAGGTATTTATTAACGTGACAATCCTGAACTTCGATGGCACAGCTACAGGAGAAAATATTTTTCCTTATCACGCATTCGTCTTAAATTGCTTAGTTACGGCAAAAGAAGATAGGATGAGTACGAAATGAAGACGGGATGAGGACAACTTATAGCCCTAGGGAGTTCGCTTTCATTCCAGCGGAGAGACATTGGACTTCTCTAAAGGCAATCTTGCGGATTATTATCGAAATAAGAAAATAATTTCAACAGGTTGATTTATCAATAACTGAGGCACACTTAGTGGTTCGAAGCCAAGTTGCAACACAACTCATTTCGCTTCCAGGCTCATAGTGGAATTTAAAGTATTGATGTTCGTTATAAAGTCACAAAGGCTTCTGAATAGTGAACTTGTGCAAAACTGTATTAGCAGCAGTTAAGAAGCTCACATTTAAACTAAGCCATCATTCAAATTATGTTTCTTGTTCTTCTACAAATCTTCTTGTTCATAATACAATCCGTGATTCTTATAATAGGCATCGAACTTCTTACGTTGTTTCGTACTAAAGATTCTACTGTTATTAACTATATTTCTACTCTAAAGATTAATAAGATACATGTAATAAGTAATATAGACAATATTACTAACAAAATTCTTAAATATCTTCCTTTTAAAATGATGTTATAAATTTGTGACATGATTGATTCTATCTTTTACCTTTCTTATTTTCCTGCCTCATGGAAAACTGCAATAGTTATTCCTATACTTAAACCTGGCAAACATCCTATAATAAATAAGCCCAGTAGCTATCAACCGATTTCCCTACTCTCCTCTTTTAGCAAAATTGCGGAAAATTCTATTCTTAATGGCCTTAAAAAATATACGAAAAAAAGAAAAAGATTCTTCAACAATTCGGATTCTCGGAAAAACTCTCAACTACTCATCTACTTTTATATCTTACAGAGACAGTTTTTCAGGGTTTTGCAATTAAATAATTTTTCTTGATGTGGCAAAAGCATTTAGAGTATGGATTGATGGTATAACCATAAGCTTATCACTTTCAATTTTCCTTCGTTTAATACCAAAGCCATTCACTACTGTCTTACTAACAGAAATTCTTTTGTTAGGGTTAATAAAGCTGACTCTAAAGTTAAAGATATTAAAGCAGGAGTCCCACAGGGATCTATTAACTTTACTAACTGCCCTAATACCACGATTGCTTCCATTTATATTCCTAATCACATTAACCCTAATTTTCTCAAGCAGAACATAACTTCCTTTCTTTCCATCAACACTTCTTCTATTTTAGCTGGTGATTTTAATGCACACAATAAATCTTGGGGCTGTAAAGGTAATAATAATATTGGTATTGAACTCAAAAAATTTGCTAATACTTCCGGTTTTGAAATTATTGCTCCCTCCACTCCTACTAGATATGGGGTAAGCTCCTCTTCAATTATTGACCTCACTATTACTAATAATTTCTTTTTTCAACACAACATTCAATCTATTCCTGAATTATCCTCTGATCATAATCCTATTATCATCTCTTTTAACATTGATTACTCCATTCAATTTGATACTACTAAAATTAATACTAATTGGAATAAATTCACTAACACTCTTGCTACTGTTCCTACATTCATTAAAACTCAAATTAATTCTACTGACCAAATTGATAATATAATAGAGGATCTGAATACTAATTTTACTAATGCTTATAACGCGTCTTCTAAACCTCCTATTAAACATAATACTTACTTTCTTCCTCTGTATATTAAACATCTTACCACAGTTCGCAATAGAGCACGTAAAAATTGGCAACTTTCTCCAGATACGCAGATAACTCTACAATAATGCGCAATCTAAACTTCGCAATAGCATCAAAAAGTTCAAACAGGACTCTTGGAACTACAAGCTACAAAACCTTACTACTGAAGACAATTCTGTCTGGCGCACTACGAGCAGTCTCAATAAAAAACGTATTGCTATCCACCATTTAACTAACCCTGACTATGCTAATAACAAAACTCTTACTAACCAGCAAAAAGCTGAAACTCTTGCTACTGCTTATCAAGATCAATTCAAAGATAATGATATTCAGGACTCTATTACTTATAACTTAGTTTACTCTACAATTAATTCCTTTAACAATACTTGCCATCCTGTGATTTCTCACTCTATTAATCCTTCCGAAATTATTCAGCTGATCAAAGATACTAAAGTTAATAAAGCACCTGGAATTGACACCATCACCAATAAAATGCTTAAAAAATTTCCCATCAATATCATTTTTATTATTACTAATGCTATTCTCAAACTTGCCTATTACGTATCCCTCTTCTTGGAAAATCGCTCGCATTCTTCCTATTCTTAAACCTTGAAAAGATGCTGCTAACCCCTCCAATTATCGACCTATCTCGCTTCTTCCTACTTTGAGCAAAATTATTGAAAAAATCATCCTTAAAGAGTATCTTAATCATGTCAATAGCAATCATATCATTATTCCTTAACAATTCGGATTTATTCAAAACATGCCTACTGTTCATCAACTTTATAGAGTTACTGAAACCATAGCTACTGGATTTAATAAAAAATCTATCACAGGCATTGTATATCTAAATATTGCAAATTCTTTTGACAAAGTATGGCTCCAGGGCCTCATCTACAAACTTATATTTTTCAAATTCCCTCCTCACTTCATTAAGCTTATTATCAGTTATCCCACTAATCGAAAATTTCTTGTCACTGTTAATCGCACAGACTCGGGCATCAAACCCATGACTGCTGGCATTCCGCAAGGCTCTGCTCTTGCACTCATCTTTTTACTATCTTTATGAATGACATTCCTCAAAAACCTAATATTTCTCTCTGTCTTTTCGCTGATGATACTGCCATTATTGCTCAAAATAAAAATATCAATTATATTGCTTTTATGCTTCAAAATTATATTTATCTTCTTGAAAATTGGTTAACTAATTGGCGTATCAAACTGAACGTGACTAAAACTGAAGCTGTTCTCTATACTTGGAAACGTCCTAATAGTCCTAATATTACTATTTATAATACTCCTACAACGTGGTCAAATGAAGCAAAACACCTTGGCGTCATACTTGACAAGCATGTTACCTATCATTCTCACGTGAATTATATCAAAAATAAATTCAATATGGCTGTTAAAAAACTTTATCCTCTTATCTCTCGCAATAGTAATACCAACATTGATACTAAAATTCTTATCTATATGGTCTACTTGCGTCCCATTATAACATATGCCAGTCCAATATGGGGATCCGCTTGCAAATCTAGAATCAAAGATATTCAAACTCTTGAAGATAAAGTATTACGCATGGCAGTTGATACACCATGGTTTGTAAGAAATAAAGATATTCTCGCTGCTCTGGAAATTCCTTCAATTAAAAATTTTATTCACAAGCTCGCAACTAATTTTTTAATAATATTCCTAATAATCTGCTCAAATGCCTTTCTGATTATGACATTACTCTTCCCATCAATAATAAACGCCCGTGTACTTCACTGAATATTTTAACTAAATAATATTTTTTTCAGCTCTCTCTATTTGTAATTTTATTTATCCTATATTTGTGTTTAAATTCCAATTATATATATATATATATATACTGAGCAAGCCATATTTCTCTTACAATATCATCCTCAACGCAATCATCCAGATAGAAGTGCATGGCAGCTAACGCTGCCAATATACTCGTTAAAGTCAAATTGTTGTTTGCAATATTGTAAAGTCCCGTGTAAATATATAAAAAAACACACCGTCATTCCAAATTTCACTTGCACGAACCCCATCAATAGTGTAGGCGGCACTAGCGCCCCCAAACTAATTAACTCATCTTACCTAGTATTCTCTCAAAAGATACATTGCCTTCAAATTGTTCTTTGTTGTCAAAGAAATCACTGTTTTCTCCTAATTCATTTTCTGGAATTTGCAAAATTGCATACGACATCACATATGCTAGGTGGGGTAAGAATATAAATATTGAGATTTATAACCATTCTAATTCATTCCATAAGCACTAAACAATTTGCGCATAACATGGTTTGTATAGATATTATAGTAATAATAGTCTCAAATGGATTTGGAGGTATTAAATAAAAAGAAAAGGGAGGGGGGAGGGGTGAAATCATGGAAAAAATATTTTTAAAAAATTACGCTCAATGATTAAAATATTGCTGCAAAAGCAGACAGTTACAGTTAATAATATGATTCTATAGTTAACATTGACATGAGATTAAGTAATATACATATATTTCACACACACGCAATTTCATATATACAGGTAATTAAAGAGCATATATTCAAGTTAGTAAAACAAAAATAATTCTATTAAAACACTCACACAAAATAAAAGCCCATTTGCTATAAAAATTGCTAATTTACATAACAAAGTCGAATAATATTCTTCTTCATTGGCGCTACTGTACCAATAGTAGGCTGAAGCCCTCTGCCTTATGGCAGATTTCGAGACAGGAGAGGTTTTCTTTTTACATGGTAGGGTTGCTGCCCTACGCCTAATTGTCATATTAGACTGGGACCTACGGTTTAAACTGGATTCATATATATATATATATAGCGACAAAAAAAATATACTTCTAAACCAACAGATATGCTTGGGAAGTAATTTTTATCTACATTTTACCACTTTTATTTATTTCTATAAGAAAATAAATTTTCCTTGGGTATATTTTTTTTTACAGTCGTCAATTGGTAAGACGTTAGTATTATGAAGGTAGTCTCCTTTACACGGAGACTGCCATGCATTTAAAGGTTTTTAATCATGGTCCAATACTCGAATATGCGAGACTTATTTGGGGATCTACTGCTCAGTCGAATTTCGATATCATACAAAGATCTACGTATGATAACAAATTCGCCTTGGTTTTTCCGAAATGAGGATATCAGACATGCTCTTTCCCTCCCAAGTTTTAAACAATTCTATTAATTCCTTATTCTATTAATTTAACTTCCCTTAGAATCCTTTATGCCCAAAAATTAAAATGAAGGTACAAGATTGTTATGTTCAGAGCAGGATTTAGATGAAAAGAGACATTAGGCTATTCCACTTATTTCACCTCCCATTTTTAAGTTTGTAAATTACAAGAGAGATATTAAAATATATCATTACTGTGATATATATATCAATATGTTAAATGAAACATGTTGTGATGGGTACAAATCTTTAAAAAAAAATGTGGCACGGATAATAAATAAATAAAAAATCGAGAACACTTATTTGGACATTTATTCTCAGCACCCTATGTAGTACTTGTAACAATAACTAATCAAACATAGCATACAACATTTATAAAGAAACAAAATTCAAATAATGAAAATCTTTGACTACGAAAATAAAATATGCAATAAATATTATCCTCTTTTCTATCAACTTAAATTAAATATATTCAATACATTGAAGATTAAAGCAAATTAAATTCAGATAAATTTATTTCATTATAATTCTCATTTAAAATTTAGCAATTTGAATGTAGGCCCCTCTTCATCTTGAGGCCCTAAGCAGAAGCATAGTTAGCCTATAGGAAAATCTGGCCCTGAGCCCAGTACACATAGAACGATGGAAAATTCAATAACTTTTTTTTATATTTGATATGACAAAAGAGTCTTATTACAGAGAAGCAATAAAATTTTATGTAAAATGTAATCTCAACCAAAAAAAAAATTAATTTCAAATTTCTTCTATTAATAACAATATGTATCTCTTGACCTTTTCTCTCTCTCTATATATATATACGTATAAAATTAGAGATTTGGTGGAATCTAGCTTTTATGATATATATACTAGCAGAATCTGGCATACATTGCCCTGCCAAAAAGCAAAACTTTGTAGAAAATTACATATCGCGAATATATTCTCCACGTTCCAATACTTGTGCATAAAAATTTTTATGCATAACATTTGAACTATAAGATGAAATGCTGCAGCACCTTCTGGGGGCAAGGGACAATAAAGTCAACAGTGGGAACCTATTTTCCATACTCAAATACATATTATTACCAATTACTATAGCAATGGTTGAACGTTAAAGTTCTTAGACTGCAGCACCGTATGGTGGTGGCTTACAACAAAGAGGACAGCATAAAAATAATATTCAAAATAAAGAAATATTTTCTAAATTTTCTTTAGATCATTTAAAATCAGCTGATAATTAACTACAGAAGAATAAGTATTAGCACAAATGGAAGACATAATGCTTTTAAAACACAATACATGCATTTCTTGAAATGATACTAAATTGTGTAAGTGAAGCAATATGTAAATGCTGTCTTAGAAAATTAGCAATAATATATATATTTTAAAAACTGTTTTGATTAGTATGGACTAACTCAATACTTCATATTAGACTGACAAATTTATAAAATGGAATCTAAACTAAGAATAAAAATGTTTTGTTTTTACTATAAATTTACAATAAATATGAAGCTTTAAATATTTCGCTAGATATCTTAAATAGCAATGATCATTTCAAAATTCCTACACTTTTAGATGGTAATTTAAGTACTATGATCAACTTGGTGATATATAATTTTTTGTTTTGTGCTGAAAAACATTTATCAAATTTCAACTTTATGCATGCTCAAAATTAGGATTTGAATAAATCTTCGAAAAAAAAAAAGTTTATGTTACCTCCAGTCATGTTCACTATCATTCTTTATTCCTAAATTCCTAAATTAAACTACTAAGCAATAGCTCCTTCCTGAAGATTTATTAATGACTATCCAATAAAGTTTATGAAAACAAATTTATTTTGTAATTTACTTAACAGCTTAAATGTAAACTTATCATCAAATTAATTAAATAAATTTGACACTTAAATAGTCAATGATATATTATTAAATAACTATTGTGGAATAAAAAAATGATAACCATATTAAAAGAAAGGAAGCACTAATGTACAGTTTATTTTAATATTTTCCTCATTGTATAAGAATATTGAGTTTTGAAAAAACTATTTCTTTCAATAAAGGTTATTTTAAAGTAAAAAATCTTTATTGCTGGCCAGGAATCAGAAAATAATGTAAAAAATACACTTTTTTTATATAATCTTCCAATTCTGTAATGTAATAAATATTAATAATCATGTTTTAAATTATAATGGAAATCAGATAATACATAATTTTTAATAATATTAAAATATAATCATTAGGAAGTGAACTATGTAGAAAAAAAAATTTGCTTAGATTTTGGGCAAATAATAGTACTTTTTTAAAGATAAATTTAAAAAACAAAATGTAATAATTTTTTGTTAAATTGAATTTGTGTATTTTAATTTAATGAGAAATGTATTGGGTATCTCAAAAGTTTTGAAAATTTATATATATTACTTTCAGGAATCAATGTTTTGTGTAAGCATATTGTTACGATTTTTAATTTCAAATCTGTTGAACTTAGATAGTTTTTAAATGGTTAATACTTTATGAAAGAATAAGCTGAACAGATTTTTTTTAAACAATACATTAATAAAAAAAAAAAATTACTATAAACAAAAAGTTACTTTGCCAAAAAAATTTTATTTTTATATTTCAAATTCATTATTTTTTGTATTATATAAAAAAAAATAATGCATCCTGAAATTTGGTAACTTGAAATAAAGATCTTTTACAGAAAAAATATTCAAATTTTAATTTAAATAATTATTTGAAAATATGGGTTTCAAATATTTTCAATTATTTGCCAAATTGTGATCAAATTGCCATAAAGTAAATAAAAAATTAGAAATTTTCCTATGTTTTATTGTAAAAAATTTCTATGTTACATACAAAATTTGTAATGTTGCTTACAATAAAGCCTCTAAAATAGAACTTTCTTAAAAGAATAAATATTATAAATATCTATTATTGAACACTAAAAAAAAAACATTTTAAAAATGTAAATTTGGGAATTTAAGGAAAAAATTTATTTCCTAAATTATTACAAGCTTTAAAACAAATCAAATGCTACTAATCTATATAAATTTATAAAATTATTAGATTATATATATATATAATATATATATATATATATAAATATATATATATATATAATATATATATATATATATATATATACAATTGTAAAAAGTCTATGAAAAATTTTTAAAAGAAAGTTTTATATTAGTTTCAATGTAAAAATTATCCAAAGATCTCCAACCCAAATTAGTTTTTAAAAAACAATACAGACTATTTCAAGAACAAGAGAGAAATATACAATGCAATATGATATTTAAAAGATCAATCTTAAGACATGAATGTATATATATATACAGATAAAATTTTAAGAGTGTTTACTTTGAAATTGTTCCACTTTATCAGCATGTATATAAAACAAATAAATAAGAGGAAAGATGATTGAGAAATTTTTTATTATTTTATGGAATGTGTGTATCCTGCATAAAATACCAAGTAAAATGCCTATTCTTTGAGCAAAAAATTCAAATTTTACTTCTATAGCAAAATTGTATGAAAAGAAAAAAAGTTAAAATTTTTTTTTTTAAATTGCAATTTAAATTTTGTGATATTTTTACCATCACAACAATCACAATTTGAATTTCTTATGGTTTGTGTTTTATATTTATTATATGTATGAGAATTAAGATTTTAATAATATTCTCGAAACACAATACATAAATTTGTATTGAATATTTCAGCTATTTATGAAGTGAAAAATAAAAACATTCCATCACAATAATTTAGTGTGGATTAACATAGTATCGTTGATCTGATATGTAAATACTATAACCAGTCATGCTGTGTAGGTAGCAAGTTATTTTTTACTATACATATGGGTTATGAGATGAGCTTTATGAGATATATATAATTTATCTATAATAAGAAGTACCACACAACAAATTTGTCTTTAACGAAGCTCCTTGGCTACAAGGTAGACACTAGCCTCTATCAACGAAAAACAAAAGGAGATAAATGAAGTGCGTGAAACAGCAGCAACGTAGAAAAAGGAAATTGTTCTTTGTGGTGGCGATTCTTCCTTGAGCTTTGGTGATGATGATGATTTAGCATGGTGGCAGCCGCTGGCTTCTATCTTGGAATAACTTTAGATGAAGAGATATACACAGTGCATGAAACAGCAGCAAAGTAGACAAAAGGAAACTTGCCAAAAAAGTAAAAGGAACAAATAAAAGATTATGAATATATATATATATAAGTAATTAAATAAAATAAAAAAATTAAAGATAAGTTCTTAAAAGAGAGAAATATATATATTAAGAAGTAAACAGTTAAAATCCTTTATAAGAGTAAAGTACATGTGGTAATTATGGAATCACAATAAATGTATAAAATAATCATAAAGTAACATTTGATTGAAATGTATTTTCATATGTTAGCAAGTGACTCTAATAAAATAGAAATAAATGTCAAACATATTGATTTCGAAATAAGAAGTGTTTAGTAGCTGCAGCAATACAAGTGAAAAAAGAAATGGATTACAGGAAATATTTCACAAAGTTACATTTCATGATGATTCACAAAATATGCATTATAACATTTTTGGATGTATTGATAGTCACTTTTTGGTTTGTGGAGTTTCAAGGAAATATTGTGAGTCAAATCTTGATTACAAATCAATTAATACATCTTGACACATAATAATTACATAAAAACTATCCATATGTGATATGAGATGAGTTTTATCATCTTTATCTTTTATACCTTGTCTCATTATAATTTTTAATTATCAAGCTGCATTTTTATATTTGTTATTAATTTATGCTCTACTAATGGAAACAGTATCTATAATTCTATTACTGTATGAATGCTTTTGTGTACAAATCTTCATTTGCAGATTTAACTGAACTGAAAAATTAAAGCCGAATTTTGAAACATTACAGCAATATATTTACAAAAAATTAATAACTTTTTTAAAATATGTCTATAGTATAACTATGCAAGATTCTTTTTCATATTGTATTTCTATTATTTGCAGATAGATTAGATAGACAATAAAAAAAAAAAAAATCTCAATTTTTGAACTTGCTCATTATGAATTTAAAATTTAATAGTAATTTTAAAAATCATATAAATTGTTTTGTTATTTGTTTCCCTTCAGTGTATTAATAAAAATATACTTTATGCTATCAAAAATGAAATCATTTTAAAATGCTTGTAACAGTTATTGATTATCAATATTTGTGTTTACTTAATCCACACATTGTAGCAAAGAACATGATCAGTGTTAATGCTTTTGAGTTCAGTTTTCATGGTTAATTTACTGAAGTAATTCACAATATATTTCTATAAAACATATAATCTTATTTGTTCTGTAAGAATCAATCAGTCTTCGTGACGTGAAATATAAATTCAATAGTACATTACAATAATAATGCATTTATAGGTTAAAATAATACTTTTATACTGTTTATTGCAGGTGGTAATTAAATTAAAAAGATTTCATGTGTCTTCTAGAAGAAATACAAAATAATAATATTTGTATAATAAATATTTAATGCATAAAAAAGATTCGGTCATTTCAAAACTGTACAAGCTAATAAATGTGTAACATCATTTAGTACGGAAAAAAATTCCTGAGTGAATTAAAATTATTACTGGTCCAATGAAATAAAATAAAAAGTTGTGAAAAAAATGTAAGGTTTTCTGCCATTGGCTTGCGGAACATTACAAGACTATGTTTCTTTCTACATAAAAAAAATGGTTAAAAAATGGCATTAAATTACTAGAATAAATTACAGTTAAAAACATCCAACCTTAATTATAGTGTAAACTTTAGAAGTCAGTTAAGGTTGTACTATTTCTTATTCAAAATTGCCTAAAAATAATGTAGTATAATATTTACATTTTATGTATAATATCAAAATATTGTTATAACATGCATAATTTGAAAATTCCCTTTGCAAAATACATAAATAATTTTGCCAATAGGAAAATTCAAATAATCTGTATATTTCTTACCTTTTTAGCAATTATAAAACTTTCAATTATTGATTTGCATAATATTGCCAAATTGAATTTTACACCATCATTTATTCATCAATTCCAGCAGTTGGTGAATTTGTACTATTACATGCTGGCTGTACTTGTACAAGTAAGGCTACAATTGCTCATATTTAGTGGTGCTCTAAGATGTATTATTTTAAAAAATGCATTTGTCCCGAAAACATGATAATTGTGACAATAAACATGAGGTAAAATTAATCACACATGTAATTAATATTATTTGATAGGAAGCACTAAGCTGTATCATATCTAATTAAAAAAAAATATACAATGAACAAAAATATAAAAAAATTTTTTAAAAAACCTCACTATGCCATTTGATGTTATAAAGAAAGAATTAAAATTTATCAAAAAATAATTAACATGGTATTATTAAGATGACAATAAAGTGGTCTTGGGCACTTGGCGTTTTTAACAATTATAAAATGCAAAGTAGTCACCTATTGTTTTGTGAAATATATTCAAACAGCAGGCAGACGGCCTTAGTCCACCATGGGCTGCAGTGCGAAGAAATTAGAATAAACTGCAGCTATTGTAAGATTAAATAATCGGTTACTAAATGTTTAAGACATGCACACGATCTTAGTATGCAGGTGCGCCATCTGTGTTACCGTGCTTGCATTGTAAATCTTAACTCTTAGCTGATTTACTAATAGACTTCAATGTATTTTTTCTCTAACTCAAACGATACACATGTTCCTTTGAGAAATACAATTTTTTTCAAGTCAAAATTTTGAAGAAGGAGCAAAGATAAAAAAAAAAAAAAAGTTCCATTAAAAACGAAATATTTTCATGGTAATGCACCCAGTCACAACTCGCTATTTTTTGGAAAAAAATTAAAACTGAGTGTTATCTACCGTATTCAATTAATTTAACTTCCCTTAGAATCCTTTATGCACAAAAATTAAAATGAAGGTAAAAGACTGTTAGGCTGATGGCATTTTGACTATTTCAAACAGATTCTACAAAAGCTTCCCAAGTCCATTCCATGAAGTGTTTTCAAACACACACGTTTATATCAGTTGTGCATATGTTCTTTCAGTACAGCGTGTTACAATGAAATAAACTATAATCAACCAAAAAGAGAAATTTTTTTTTGGTTTCGTTGTTATGCAATTTTATTGCGTTGTTATGCAATGAGGGATTTTAAAAATAAATTTCTTATAAAGAGTTTATCATCTTATTTGTTCTGTAAGTATCAGTCTTCGTGATGTGACATACAAATTCAATAATATATTAGCATGAATAGGTCACAAACTTACTTTTGGATTATTTATTGCAGAACTTATCTAATTAAAAAGAGTTCATATGCCTTCTAAAAGAAATACAAAATAATTATTTTATTCGTATACCGTTTAACAGCTGTATAAAAAGACTGCCAATTTAAAATTGTAAAAGAAAACAAATGCATAATATCACTCAGCAGAGAACAAATTTCCTGACTAAATCAAATTATTAATGGTCATTATTAAAAACTGCCACTATAATTATTTTGCAATATTTTGTTGTTGTTAATAACATAAGTTGCTAACACTGCATTTAATAATAAATGCATTTATTTATTAATGTTTATGAATAAAAAAATTTTAAGGAATTATATTTATACTAAAAGAAAATCGAGCATATTCTTTATCATTAATATTGAAGAAGATTTTTAATATGCATGATAAAAAGTTTGCTTGATTAAATCTGGAATGTTAAATGCTATTTCGAATTATAGGTAGGTAAAACCACCTCCACCACAGTCGAAGCAGCCTGCACATTATCTAATTAATCAGGTTTCCATAAATTGCTTTCCTAAAAAAATTTTTTTATCCTTGAAGAATTTTTAGTCTTTTATTTTATAAAGAAAAGTTTTAAAATAAAACTAGTGAGTCATTCATGATGCTTATAATTTATGGAATTATGAATATTAGTCTAAGATAAACATCTGCAACCAACAAAATGTTTAATACGAAAATTAGCCAAACAGTTATTAATATTTTACATCATCATTCAACATTCACGGAGTACATTGGCCGGTTATGGCCTTAAACTCCTAATCCAGTATGCTAAGGTTCATTACGATAAGAAAAAAACATTGATAACAAAAGGCAGTGAGCGTATTTATGTCCATGTTAGTAAGATAAAAAACAAAAAATAAAACAAGGAGTAATTAAAAAGGATGGCGCAATTATAAAATAATTAAATAGGAAGCAACTAGAGCAATTAATTGAGGCATTTAAAAAAAAGTTGTAATTTGTCAATGGGACTATTAGCATTTTTGAGTTGCGTGTAAAAATTATCTAGACCTCCTAGCATGTTAAAGTTATTTACAATTTCTGAGAGTACATAAAGCGCTTTAGTGGCTGAATCGGCAGTAAGATTAGAAGGGTTAGAGTTAAGGCTCGTGCTCACCAAGGCGACAAGGTGCAAGCGACCAAAATTTGCCCTCACCGCGTGGAGTAGCCCAACTTTCAACTCCAAGCGGTTTTTCACTATGCGTAATGCTATTTCTCACGTTTCGCTGTGAAGTGGTCGAAAAAATTTGGTCGCTTGCCTCTTCACGTCTCTCGCCTCGGTGTGAACGAGCCTTTAGTATTGTTAGCATTAATATTTTGTAAGTGTTGCTTTGAGACCGATGGCATGGTGTTAGAGTTTTTCGGGGTTCCTTGAAAGAGACTGAATATTTTACACAGGCTGCTTACAACAAGCCTTTTAATAGAAAGAATCTTTCTTATTATATATATATATATATGCATATATATTTTTTTATTATTTAAAAAAGAAATGTTTAAAATAAAAGTGGTAAGTCACTGATGATACTTAGAATTTGTGTAATTTTGGAAAATCTTGTATATTAGTGTAAGATACATAGCGACAACCACCGAAATATTTATCATTCGCATTTCCCCATTTTAGTCAGTAGAAAAATAAGAAACTTTAAGATCATATGACAAACTTTATAAAGTAATAACAATATAAAAGCTTATAATAATATTTTTCAATACTTGTATATATACAAAAAATTTAATTATAATGTAAAGATTATATTAATATAATAAATCCTAAGAGTACTATCAATAAAAGAAAAGACAGTTTTTTATATCAGTTGTGCATATGTTCTTTCAGTATAGCATGTTACAATGAAATAAACTGTAATAAACCAAAAAGAGAAATTTTATAGTCTTGTTGTTATGCAATTAGAATCAGGGTTTTTAAAAATAAATTTCTTATAAATAGTTTATCTATTTGTTCTGTAAGTATCAGTCTTCGTGATGAGACATACAAATTCAATAATATATTAGCATGAATAGGCCACAAACTTACTTTTGGGTTATTTATTGCAGAAATTATCTAATTAAAAAGAGTTCATATGCCTTCTAAATGAAACATAAAATAATAATTTTATTCGTATACCGTTTAAGAGGTGTAAAAGACTCAGTCAATTCAAAGCTGTAAAAGAAAACAAATGCATAATATCACTCAGCAGGGAACAAATTTCCTGACTAAATCAAATTATTAACGGTCATTATTAAAAACTGCCACTATAATTATTTTGCAATATTTGTTGTTGTTAATAACATAACTTGCTAACACTGCATTTAATAATAAATGCATTTATTTATTAATGTTTATGGATAAAAAATTTTAAGGAACTATATTTATACTAATAGAAAATCGAGCATATTCTTTATCATTAATGTTGAAGAAGATTTTTAATATGTATGATAAAAAGTTTGCTTGATTAAATCTGGAATGTTAAATACTATTTCGAATTATAGGTAGGTAAAACCACCTCCTCCACAGTATAAAATAATAAGATGATTTGTTTTAAATTCATATTCAATGATTGCAGTATTGTACAGTTTATGAATGTAGTTTTGTAAATTTTTTTGTATAATTTTTATATTCCTCCCCTGTGTAATAATAGCTGTATCATCAGCGTATAGTGTCAGTTTAATAGTGTGATCTTGTGGAATGTCATTAGTGTAAATATTGTACAGGAACGGTCCTAAGATCGAGCCCTGAGGGACATCTGCAAGGATTTTACATTTCTTTGAATCCACATTATCAACCGAGACGACAAATGACCTTTCAGTGAGATAATTCTTAATAATTTTGATAAGAGAAGGAGAGTAGTTAAATTTAATCATTTTGAAAATCAATCCATTAATGCAAACTCTGTCGAATGCTTTCGCCACATCAAGAAAGATTGCAGCAGTATTACTTTTCCAAGAGAAACCTTCAGTAATAGTTTCTATGATGTTGTAAAGCTGGTGAGTTGTAGAAAATTTTTTTGTGAAGCCAAATTGCTGAGGGATTAGAATATTGAGTTCATTTGATTCTTGATTGAGAATATCTGAAATAATTCTTTCCACAATTTTGTTGTGGGTAGAGAGCAGAGAAATTGGTCGATAACTATTAGGAGAAGTAGGATCTTTACCCGGTTTAATAATTGGCAGAATCCTTTCAGTTTTCCAGCAGTTGGGAAAGTAGTTAAGAGTAAGAATAGCATCTGTAATCTTGCAAATTTGAAGCACAATTTTAAAGGCGATATTTTTAAGAATTTTATTCGTTATGAAGTCAATACCAGGAGTTTTACTAACTTTAAGAGAAGAAATTATATTGATGATGGATGACGCTTTAGTTGCAGGGGTATTATTATTAGCATTTTCATTCTGTTCCAGAAAAGAAGAGATGGTGCAATCAACTTCGGACACAATGTTATTATTATTAGTGGCATTTTTCTGAAATCGTTCTTGTAGCGTGGAGGCTAAGATCTCTGGCTAGATAAGTGGAAAATTAAGCTTAACGTCGCGAAAACTGAAGCAGTACTATTCACCAGGAAAATTAATTGTAATCCTCCTAACGTCTTTATTTTTAATACAAACCTTTCCTGGTCCAAAGAAGCAAAATATCTCGGTGTAATTCTTGATCGTAGACTAACCTTTAAACTTCATATTGATTACCTCCGTAACAAATTTAATAACCAACTTAGAAAACTTTATACTCTATTATTATTAACTCATCACTAACTCTCGAACTTAAAAAACTAATTTACCTCTCCTACCTCTGACGTATCATAGCATATGCGAGTCCGGTCTAGGGATTTACGGCCAACAGTAATTTCCTTGCAATTGAAAGACTTGAAAATAAAATTATCAGAATGATTGTGAGTGCACCGTGGTACTTCCGCAATAAAGATATTAAACACTCTCTCTCAATGCCCTCATTCCGCGAATACGTTGAAAAAATTGCTCCTAAATTTTATGATTTTGTTAACTCCACTCATAACTCCGTGCTTAATGATATGAATATTTATGATTACGACATCTCGCTTCCTTCTAGTCACAAAAGACCGAAGTTCATTCTCAACATTAATAAATAGCTGATTGTGCAATTCTCTCCGTTTTAGATTTGTCATCAGCCATAGTTTGCTACAAACCTTTTTTCGCTCTCCTCGCCCACGCTTTCTCCGATCCAAGGTCACATTGGACTTCGCGCCGATGTCTGGTTAATGGTTTTGTTTATACACGCGTTTGCACAGTAGTTTGTTATTTTTATGCTGCTGCTTTGGTGCTCTGATTTTGTTATGGTTCTTTTTATATTTCTTTTTTCTTTTATTTTCCTCTTGTTTTTTAATTCTGCTATAGAAATTGTTTTTTTAAACTTTTTTGATTTAAACTATAAGGACTTTAAATTGGTAATGGGCTTTGACCGACTGCCATTGTATCTCATCTTGCTATTTGGAGGTTTGGTCGCTGCGCGACCAAGGCACTCCGTTCACGTGCTCCGATTCACAGTATTGTAAAGTCACGTGTAAATATGTAATAAAAAACAACGACATTCCAAATTTCACTTGTACAAACCCCATCAAAAGTGTAGGCGGCAGTAGCTCCCCCAAACTAATTAACTCATCTTACCTAATATTCCATCAAAAGGTATTGTCTTTAAATTGTTCTTTGTTGTAAAAAAAAACACTGTTTTCTCCTAATTCATTTTCTGGAATTTGCAAAATTGCATACGACATCACATATGCTAGGTCGGGTAAGAATATAAATATTGAGATTTATAACCATTCTAATTCACTCCATAAGCACTAAACAGTTTGCGCATAACATGGTTTGTATAGATATTATAGTAATAATAATCTCAAATGGATTTGGAGGTATTAAATTTAAAAAAAAAGGGGGGGGGATGAAATGGAAAAAATATTAAAAAAAAATTATGCTCAATGATTAAAAGATTGCTGCAAAAGCAGACAGTTACAGTTTATAATATGATTCTATAGTTAACATTGATATGAGGTTAAGTAATATACATATATTTCATGGCATATTTCATATACCTTATGGCAGATTTCGAGACAGGAGAGGGTTTCTTTTTACGTAGTAGGGTTGCTGCCCTACGCCTAATTGTCATATTAGACAGGGACCTACGGTTTAAACTGGATTCATATATATATATAAAGCGAGAAAAAAAATATACTTCTATAACCAATGACATACTCGGGAAGTAATTTTTTTTTTTCCTATATTTTACCACTTTTATTTATTTCTATAAGAAAATAAATTTTGCTTGGAAGTATTTTTTTTTTACAGTCATCTATTGGTAGATATTAATATATTAAGAAGGTAGTCTCCTTTACACGGAGACTGCTATGCATTTAAACGTATTAATCATGGCTCAACACTTGCATATGCGAGACGTACTTGGGGATCTACTGCTCTGTCGAATTTCAACATCATACACAAAGACTTGAAAATAAAAATCTACGTATGATTACAAATTCGCCTTGATTTTTCCGAAATGAGGATATCAGACATGCTCTTTCCCTCCCAAGTTTTAAACAATTCTATTAATTCCTTATTCTATTAATTTAACTTCCCTTAGAATACTTTATGCCCAAAAAATTAAAATGAGGTACAAGATTGTTATGTTCAGAGCAGGATTTAGATGAAAAGAGACATTAGGCTATTTCACCTCCCAATTTTAAGTTTGTAAATTACATAAGAGATATTAAAATACATCATTACTGCGATATATATCAATATGTTAAATGAAACATGTTGTGATGGGTACTAATCTTTATAAAAAATGTGGTACGGATAATAAATTAATAAAAAGTCGAGAACACTTATTTGGACATTTATTCTCAGCACCATATGTAGTACTTGTAACAATAACTAATCAAACATAACATACAACATTTACAAAGAAACAAAAATCAAAAAATGAAAATCTTTGACAACGAAAATAAAATATGCAATAAATATTATCCTATTTTCTATCAACTTAAATTAAATATATTCAATACATTGAAGATTAAAGCAAATTAAATTCAGATAAATTTTTTCCATTATAATTCTCATTTAAAATTTAGCAATTTGAATGTAGGCCCCTCTTGATCTTGAGGCCCTAGGCTGAAGCCTAGTTAGCCTATAGGAAAATCTGTCCCTGAGCCCAGTACAGATAGAACGATGGAAAATTCAACAACTTTTTTTTATATTTGATATGACAGAAGAGTATTATTACAAAGAAGCAATAAAATGTTATGTAAAATGTAATCTCAACCAAAAAAAAAAAAAAAAATTAATTTCAAATTTCTTCTATTAATAACAATATGTATTGTTTTTTAATGTGTACAATATGTGCTTTTTAACAATATGTGCTTTTCTCTCTCTCTCACTCTATATATATATATATAAAATTAGCAATTTGGAGGAATCTAGCTTTTATGATATATATACTAGCAGAATCTGGCATACATTGCCCTGCCAAAAAACAAAACCATGTAGAAAATTACATATCGCGAATATATTCTCCACGTTCCAATACTAGTGCATAAATTTTTTTAGGCATAACGTTTAAACTATTAGATGAAATGCTGCAGCACCTTCTGGTGGCAAGGGACAATAAAGTCGACAGTGGGAACCTATTTTCCATACTCAAATACATATTATTACCAATTACTATAGCAATGGTTGAACGTTACAGAAGTTCTTAGACTGCAGCACCGTATGGTGGTGGCTTACAACAAAGAGGAAAGCATAAAAATAATATTCAAAATAAAGAAATATTTTCTAAATTTTCTTTAGATCATTTAAAATCAGCTGATAATTAACTACAGAAGAATAAGTATTAGCACAAATGGAAGACATAATACTTTTAAAACACAATACATGCATTTCTTGAAATGATACTAAATTGTGTAAGTGAAGCAATATGTAAATGCTGTCTTAGAAAATTAGCAATAATATATATATTTTAAAAACTGTTTTGATTAGTATAGACTAACTCAATAGTTCATATTAGACTGACAAATTTATAAAATGGAATCTAAATTAAGAATAAAAATGTTTTGTTTTTACTATAAATTTACAATAAATATGAAGCTTTAAATATTTCACTAGATATCTTAAATAACAATGATCATTTCAAAATTCCTACACATTTAGATGGTAATTTAAGTACTATGATCAACTTGTTGATGTATAATTTTTTGTTTTGTGCTGAAAAACATTTATCAAATTTCAACTTTATGCATGCTCAAAATTAGGATTTGAATAAATCTTAAAAAAAAAAAAAAGTTTATGTTACCTCCAGACATGTTCAGCATCATTCTTTATTCCTAAATTACTAAGCAATAGCTCCTTCCCGAAGATTTATTAATGACTATACAATAAAGTTTATGAAAACAAATTTATTTTGTAATTTACTTAATAGCTTAAATGTAAACTTTTCATCAAATTAATTAAATAAATTTGACACTTAAATAATCAATGATATATTATTAAATAACTATTGTGGAGTAAAAAAATGATAACCATATTAAAAGAAAGGAAGCACTAATGTACAGTTAATTTTAATACTTTCCTCATTGTATAAGAATATTGAGTTTTGAAAAAACTATTTCTTTCAATAAAGGTTATTTTAAAGTAAAGAATCTGTATTACTGGCCAGGAATCAGAAAATAAAGCAAAAAAACACTTTTTTTAATATAATCTTCTAATTCTGTAATGTAATAAATAATAATAATCATGTTTTAAATTATAATGGAAATCAGATAATACATAATTTTTAATAATATTTAAATATAATCATTAGGTAGTGAACTATGTAGACAAAAAAAATTTGCATAGATTTTAGGCAAATAATAGTACTTTTTTAAAGATAAATTAAAAAAAAAAATGTAATAATTTTTTGTTAAATTGATTTTTTGTATTTTAATTTAATGAGAAATGTATTGGGTATCTGAAAAATTTTGAAAATTTATATAAATTACTTTCAAGAATCAATGTTTTGTGTAAGCATACTGTTAAGATTTTTAATTTCAAATCTGTTGAACTTAGATAGTTTTTAAATGGTTAATACTTTATGAAAGAATAAGCTGAACAGATTTTTTTAAAACAATACATTAATAAAAAAAAAATTACTATAAACAAAAAGTTACTTTGACAAAAAAATTTTATTTTTATATTTCAAATACATTATTTTTTATATTATATAAAAAAAAATAATGCATCCTGAAATTTGGTAACTTGAAATAAAGAAAAAATATTCAAATTTTAATTTAAATAATTATTTGAAAATATGGGTTTGAAATATTTTCAATTATTTGTCAAATTGTGATCAAATTGCTATAAAGTAAATAAAAGATTAGAAATTTTCCTATGTTTTATTGTAAAAAATTTCTATGTTACATACAAAATTTGTAATGTCTCTTACAAGAAAGCCTCTAAAAAAGAACTTTTTTAAAAGAATAAATATTGTAAATATCTATTATTGAACACTAAAAAAAAAAAAAAAAACATTTTAAAAATGTAAATTTGTGAATGTAAGGAAAAAATTTATTTCTTAAATTATTACAAGCTTTAAAACAAATCAAATGCTACTAAACTTTATAAAATTATTAGATTATACATTTATATATATATATATATATATAATTGTAAAAAGTCTATGAAAAAGTTTTAAAAGAAAGTTTTCTATTAGTTTCATTGTAAAAATTATCCAAAGATCTCCAACCCAAATTAGTTTTTAAAAAACAATACAGACTATTTCAAGAACAAGAGAGAAATATGCAATGCAATATGATATTTAAGAGATCAATCTTAAGACATGAATGTATATATATACAGATAAAATTTTAAGAGTGTTTACTTTGAAATTGTTCCACTTTATCAGCATGTATATAAAACAAATAAATGAGAGGAAAGATGATTGAGAAAATTTTTATTATTTTATGGAATGTGTGTATCCTGCATAAAGGGCTCCACACTTTAGACATCTGGGTTTTGAACCACAGTTGCTGCGTCCGTGATGAAAATTGTTGCAATTAAAGCACTGAGTTGCCCCCCGCCATTCTATAACATTCTTCAACTCTTACCCTAAGTTACAGTAGTCTAATTAATCAAAGATTTTTTTTTAAATTTTCTCTTTTGCCTTAGTAAAATTATTTGCCACACTGGGATATTGTTTTTTTTTCTCTAGATTTAAATTGAGATACTTTTATGTTTGGATAATCACTTTTGAGTTCATCTTCTATTTAATGGCGGAGTGGTTTAAATAGGTAATCCTTTGATTACCCCTTTAAAAGGATGTAGTAACTTTGGCGTTGTTTCAAAGTAGCTAAGTTCCTTTAGTGAGAGAAAGACAATTATGTCTTGATAAGTTTGGTTATTAATGGCGACACATTTGATAAATTTTGAGGAGAGATTTTAATTTACTCGATTTGAAAATTCAGTGCCTATTAGATTGACGAGAAGTTTAACGTCCTGATTTTCAATATTGACTATCACTGGTGGCATCCTAGATAGAGTTATAATTAATTCTTCATCCGTTATCGTGGCAACTGCTTCATCCAAAGGAGTGAAGGAATTGTGAGTAGATAGTTCAGGTTCCTGCGCAAATATTTTTGGTTTTTTTGCCGTATGTTTATTAAATACTTTTTGGTCTTCAATTTTAACTGAGTGAGTTTGACAATCAGAAATGGGAGTCTCCGATATGCTTTAGAAGAGAAATGTACTCTGGAATGTTATGTCAGATTTCATCAATCCATTTAGAGTTAGCTGGAATGTCTACATCACTGTTGTATTCAATTTGCTTGCGAATGCTGTCTTTTTCTCTTCAGCAGCTTGTATTAGGAGATTGACTTTCAGAGCAATAAGTAACTTCGTAGTTTCTGATGCTGGAACGTCTTTATATGGCGCAGTGGCTTTAGCGGCAACAGCCCTAAGCTGGCTGTCATTGCGCGCGGTGTCGCCACGTGGGCCCTGAATTAGGCATCATCATCCTTAGTTTTGGGTTTACGCAGTACTTTGGCCCCCAAAGGGGGTCCTTAGACTCCTATCTTCTGTAGGAAAACATAGATAAAAAAGGAACATTGGTTAATAACAAACAGGGCAAGTGAAATACGTCCTAATATCCAAAGCAGAAAAACATACAAAAAAGTTACATTGAAAATAAGAACATCCAAATTTTTTTTTTTTTAAATATATTAGAAATAAACTACGTAGAGAAATACAGAAAATGGCTAATGGGGGGAATTTTCTAAAGAGACGGGATAACGCCAGCACAAAATTTGTTTATAATTTATGGTAGTTTGCATGGAGCTCTCTGTGCCATGCTGGCGAAAGAAACTCCCTTCAGTAATATGGATTAATCTACGTTTTTGCTGCGACTGAAACATGATTCTCTTTTGTTGTATTGATAAGAAGTGGAATTAAAAAAATAGTGGTTATTTTATCCATATATTTTCTTATATCTGGCATTTTGTAATTTAGGATACATAATAGTATTTTCTTAAAACATATAAATATCGTCCAATCAACAAGCTTTTAATCAGCAGTTTTTTATATCAGCTAAATTTTGTTTAAAGAAATGTATTATAAGATCATAATAAAAACTATGAGTTAAATATTTATTGATGATGGTAAAACTCAATACCTGGGAATGTACAATAAATTTAAATGTAATATTAAATGATATTGTTGGTTATTGGGTTTTAAACATACAATCAACAATAGAAAACGCAATTTGTTTTACGTTAAATATCTTCAATAACTCTTTTATTACATAGATATGTATTAACCAATTTCTAGTTACTTTATCGAGAGTCCATTCTAATTGTTTTCAAGCGAATTAAATAACATGTTCTTGTGATGAAATCAAAAGCTTAGTACCACTTATTTTTATATCTTATATTTAAAAATTTTTCAACTGTTATTGTGTCTTTTATTATAATTTTATTTCAATTTTGTTGTAAAAATACATTCACTTCTGTTTTACAAATGCCTTGGCAAAAATGGAATATAAGGGTGTGTGGTGGGGGAATCTAATCAATGAAGATATGAACCATACTATTTCGTATTTTCGTATTAAGCAAAAAAAAAAAATTTGGTGTAAATAGATATTTTTATTTCATTCTTATATAAAGTTAACGTCTAATAACTAACTTAAATTATATATATTTAGAAGCAATAAACAGTTAACGAACTTATTAAAAAAGAAAAAAATAGCATCTTAACATAAGAAGGAAAAATGTAAATCAATAAATGAAAACTTTTCTTTTATTTATTTAAGTGAAATTAATCCATTATAGATTAGATCCATATTAATAATTGCAAATCTCTGATAGTCTGTTCGAATCTCGAATCGTAAGCGAGCCAAATAAGTGATCTGCGCCCATAATCATAGCTCGAAAATAAACAATCGAAACTGCCATCTAGTAGAAGTAACTGGAACTTCACTCGGCGTACTGTAAAGCGATTTCTGACGCTTCGGTACGAACGGGGCGAAAACATTTCCTTCTCAGCCACGTCACTGCTCGATTATTCATTTTATTTTAAATATTGAAACCCTTTCTAATTATTTCCGACCATTCTAAAAACTTAAATCTTGAAAATTAAATATTTTTCTAATTCTTATATATTTATTAACTATAAATTTTTTGATTATTTTTAATATAACTTAAAAAATTAATTTTTTTAATTATAATATTTTATTCAAACTTCTAAAAATCTTTAATTGTAGAAACCAACCTTCTTTAAGTTATTATTCCAAGCGATAGATGGCGGGACATCCTGGACCAAAATAGATTGTTTTTTAACGCTTTAACTTCTTTCTTTTCTCTTTATATTCGCTGCTTTTAAATTATTTTTTCACAATTGTCACACGCTGTACAGAATTATGATTGTATATTTTGTAAATATTTATATTCTATGTAACCAAGTCTTTTAAAATCACCTCGCGTGATTCTTTTCAGTTCCCACCTACGAATGGATGTTTTTTTATTTTTTGTATTGCCCTTTTGTAACTTCCTCTTTATTTTAAATAAATCCGCGTCCTCGCCGGTACCCTGAAAGCAAGTTGTGTAAGAATTATGAATACTTTTGTAGAAGTTAGTCTATTTGGAGGTTTGATCGAATAGAGTCGAAAATACTTGTAATTTTCTGCTTGATTTTTGCAGTTGAGGAGTCTGTCATATAGTGATAAAATTTTTGCTAGAGGTTGGAATAATGCAGCAAAATCTTTCATGACGAAAAAAGTTTTATTTAGAAAACTAGGATCTTCAGTAGCGGAGATATTGATTGGAGTAGTTTAGGTAGAATTGGATGGAGCGGTACGCTGTGTGTTTTTAAGTACATTGGCAAAGGAGATATGCTCGTCTAATACTTTGATGTTGAAGGTTCTTTTATGTGGAAAGGCAGTCCCAGTAGAAGATTTGTCAGGGACACTTGATGCAGCCATTCCAAGAAGCGAAGCGTCCTTGTTTGCCCCAATTTATGCACCTTGTAGTTTCGATTTATCATTTTGTACGACATTCTTTAAAGAAGTGGTGGCCTCCACACCTTAGACATCTGGGTTTTGATGCACAGTGGCTGTTTCCATGGTGAAAATATTACAATTAAAACACTGAGTTACACTAGACTTTCTATGATATGTTTCGGGTGTTGAAACTGGTAATTCTTTCAATTTCCTTTAATTTTACTCGATTTGGAAATTCAGTATCTATAAGATTGATGAGAATTTTAACATCCTAATTCTGAATATTGACCATCACTAATGCCATCCTATGTTGAGTGTTAACTGGTTTATCATTCGTTATCATGGCAATTACTTCATTCAGAGGAGTGAAGAAAATGTGGGAGATAGTTCAGGTTCCTGCGCAAATATTTTTGATTATTCAGTCGTACGTTTATTAAATACTTTTGGTCTTCAATTTTAATTGAGTGAGTTTGACAATCAGAAATGGGAGTCTCCGATTTGCTTTAGAAAAGATATGTACTCTGGAATGCTATGTCAGGTTTCATCAATCCACTTAGAGCTAGCTGGAATGTCTACATTATTGAAGGTGATCATTATTGGATTCAATTTGCTGGCGAATGCTGTCTTCTTCTCTTCAGCAGCTTGTATTAAGGAGATTGACCTTCAGAGCACTAAGGTTTTTTTCCCGTTCTAATGCAGTTGGCAAACTCTTAGACAGCTTGGTCTTGGATGCCTTAAGGCAAGCGCTGCACAGACATACTCACTTTGCATGACTCAGGGGGCGCGTGTAACTTGAAGATAAGCCACGGACGCGGAGTAACAATGCCCCCGCAACGCTCTACGATCCTATTAGGACCGGGACCCAGGGTTTAAATTGGATTCCGAACCACTACAAGCATCCATGGCACCGCCGAGACTCGAACCCGAAACCTGGGGAACCGAGCGAAAGCCACTGGGCCATTCAGGCCCCCTCAGAGCAATAAGTAACTTCGCAGTTTCTGATACTGGAACGTCTTTGTATGGCGCAGTGGCTGTAGCGGCAACAGCATTAAGCTGGTTGTCATTGCGCGCGGTGTCGCCACATGGGCCCTGAATTAGGCATCATCATCCTTAGTTTTGGGTTTACGCAGTACTTTGGCCCCCAAAGGGGGTCCTTTGACTCCTATCTTCCGTAGGAAAACATAGATAAAAAAGGAACATTGGTCAATAACAAACAGGGCAAGTGAAATACGTCCTAATATCCAAAGCAGAAAGACATACAAAAACGTTAAATTGAAAATAAGAACATAGGAATTTTTTTTTT
Source organism: Caerostris darwini (assembly GCA_021605075.1). Taxonomy (NCBI): domain Eukaryota; kingdom Metazoa; phylum Arthropoda; class Arachnida; order Araneae; family Araneidae; genus Caerostris; species Caerostris darwini. The sequence goes on along the minus strand of BPLQ01005674.1, from coordinate 18,999 downwards.
TTTGAAAATATATTATAAATAAATTACATAGAGAAATACAGAAAATGGATAATGGGGGGAATTTTCTATTGAGAGGGGATAACGCCAGTGCAAAATTTGTTTATAATTTATGGTAGTTTTCATGGAGCTCTCTGTGCCATACTGGCGAAAGAAACTCCTTCAGTAATCAGGATTAATCTACGTTTTTGCTGCGACGAATAGATGATTCTCTTTCGTTGTATTGATAAGAAGTCGTATTAAAAAAATAGTGGTTATTTAATCAATATATTTTGCATTTTGTAATTAAGTATTTTTTATATTAATTTCTTAAAACATATAAACATCGTCCCCTCAACAAGCTATTAATCAGCAGTTTTTTATATCAGCTAAATTTTGTTTAAAGAAATGTATTATAAGATCATACTAAAAACTATGAGTTAAATATTTATTGATGATGGTAAAACTTATGGGCATGTGCAATAAATTTAAATATGATATTAATACTTATAATATTATACTAAATATTATATATATAATTTATACGCTGTACTGAATTATGATTGTTTATTTTGTAAATACTTATATTCTATGTAACCAAGACTTTTAAAATCACCTGCGCGTGATTGTTTTTTTTATAGTTCGACCTACGAGTGGATGTTTTTTATACGCTCCTTCTCAGTTTCTGATGCTGGAACGTCTTTATACGGCGCAGTGGCTTTAGTGGCAAGAGCGCTGAGCTGGCTGTGATTGCGAGCGGCGTCGCCGCAAGAGCCCTGAATTATGCCTTAAATTCATATCTTCCGTAGGGGAACATGTAAAAAAAAAGTAAAATTGGTCAATACAAACAGGGTTAGTGAAATAGGTTCTAAGCTCTAAAGCAGAAAAACATACAAAAAAGTTAAATTGAAAATAAGAAAATCCGAATTTTTTTTTTGGAAAATATATTGGAAATAAATTACGTAGAGAAATTCAGAAAATGGCTAAGGGGGGAAATTTTCTAATGGGATGGGATGGGAAAAACGCCAGCAATAAATTTGATTAGTTTGGCATGGAGCTCCCTACACCATACTGGCGAAAGAATCTTTTTTAATAAGCTGCGTTTAAAGTCAGTCAGTCAGTCTTTGGTTCTCGGTGCTAAACACATGGCTTATTGGGATGAAGGCATTGGTAATATGAACAGTATAAAATGAGCATTACAGTAAGAGAGCAAGAATTTAAGTCCCCAAAGTTAAGAATTAGAAAATATACCAAAAAAGTTAAAAAAATAAAAAGTAGCAATTACACAAATAAAAAAGTTAAGAAATATAAACAAAAAATTAAACACTACGAAATGAAGGAACCGCTGCTAGAAATGATGACTAAAGAAACAGGGCAGGGTGTGCGTAATAAATTACGTAGAGAAATACAGAAAATGGCTAATGGGTGAAACGTTGAAAATTAAACACAAAATTTGTTTATAATTTATAGTAGTTTGACATGGAGCTCTCTGCACCATACTGGCGAAAGAAACTCCTTCTTCTTAAACAACCAAATTTTGCTGCGATTAAATCATCATTCAACTTTCACGGAGTACATTGGCCGGTTATGGCCTTATTCACTCCTAATCCGGTATGCTAGGGTTCATTGCAATAAGAAAAAACATTGGTAACAAAAGGCAGTGAGCGTATTTATGTCCATGTTAGTAAGATATTACTTAAGCTTAATTCTTATGTCCTCTTTATGTTGATTGCTGATTTCAGCAATCTTGACCTTTAATTCATCTTTGTAGCGCACCATGATGGGCAGCAGTTTGGGTTGAGCAGCTACAGTCACATCAGCATCTGGAGCGGCATCGGTCTCATCAGCGGTTAATTGAGCAAATTTATTATTAGTTTCGACGGTGTTGTTAATATTAGTTTCGACACTAATTTTAGCTGTATGCCTTTTGGGCGGTTTGACGAAGCCATCATTATCGCTAGGAGCAGCATCAGCGGGTCTTTTAGTTTTTTTAATTTTAGGGTTAGATTTGCCTTTAGTGTTTATCCTAACTTGAGCATTACTGTGCCTAGCGCAGTTAATAAGCGGACATAAACCAAGCTCACTTACCCTTTTTTGTACCTTCTGCGAGCGCATCTTCGGCTTTCTTGAGTCCATCCATGGTGGGTTTTATGCTATGTGGTTCAATAAAACCTCCGTCGATAAGTATATTCTGTTTCTTGATGATTTGGTGCATCAATTCAACGGCCTTTTCTTTATCTTTAAGTTGCGTCTTAGCTGCGGTGATGTTCAGGCAGTGGTCAGCTTCCGAGTTGAAGAGCGGCACGGTGGTCATCGGTGATTCAGTAATCATAGCTACAGAGGCAGCGCCGGGACTGGGTACTTCAAAATGGTCCTGAGGAGGACCGTTCCCCGTCGAAAAGCGAGCATCCAGTTTAGGGGGAAATTTGGAACCAAATTCCGCCATTGTTCGGATCAGATTATTAATGGTCAAGTAACGGTCATCTTCACTATCGGAATCCATAGTAGGCCCCAGCAACCTGTCAGATCTTCATCTATAGAATCCGCAAAGCTCCTTCAGTCCGGAGTAGAGTTTTTCGACTGGTCAGAATTTTTCCAGACCATCCAATAAGTGGTCTTCAATTTAGTGATGGCCTTTTTCTAAAGTCCATCACTAATTTGAAGTGACTGCTAATCTTCAGCTGCTAGAAGAAGCTGCTAAGAAGTTACTGCTGAAGTTAAAAAAGTTACTGCTAATCAGATTTTCTAGATTAGCAGTAACTTTTCATTTACAAATCTATATATATTTTTCAATTAGATTAAAAGTGGTGATAAGAATGAATGTGTGTATGTATATATATATATATGGCATGGCGGTGCCAAGGATGTTTGTAGTTGTTCGGAATCCATTTTAAACCGTAGGTCCCGGTCTAATATGATTGTAGAGCGTTGCGGAGCATTGTCACTCCGCGTCCGTGGCTTATCTTCAAGTTACACGCGCTCTCTGGGTAATGCAAAGTGAGTAAAGTCTGTGCAGCACTTGCCTTAAGGCATCCAAGATAGCTGCATTAGAAGAAGATTAAATATATATATGTATATATATTTATCATGTGTGAACATGATGTTGTCCTGGTTAGGGGTCCGTGACGTTTTCCGAAGCTGAGGACCAAGCAAATAAAACTCCATTGCAAATATTGGCGGAAAATGGTACTTTGGGCGCCTTAACTTTTGAAATGCTTCAGGAATAAAGTTAATCTTTATGAATTTTCTGGACAATTCGGCTTTTACTTGAAATGTTTTTTAGTATGGTTTTGAAGCACTTCTCATGTTTTGGCTTGGGATTTGAAATATTTTTATATCTAATGACTACAAGTACTCGTAATTCATTGATCAATTCCTTATTCTTAAAGTTTTATATTTATCATTTTTGGCATTTTCTGATGCCTATTGAGCTGAATAGTGCTTCTTATTGTATTTGGAATACTTCATTCTTCATTTGTTACAAGAATTTCCAAACCTTTGATATATTCTTTTGGATATTGTGTGTTAACTGGAATGTGAAATATTGGAATGTGAAATACTTACTTACGACTATATACTTACTTTTGTATATTCTTTTAGAGATTCTGGAACAATTCATTATTCATGAATTTCTTGATCTATTCAATATTTTTAAAATTACTTTTGTATTGTTGGTATATATTATACCTTCCTTCATGATGCTATACTTAGAAATACAAATTAATTCTACAATCATTTCGTTTCGATATAAAGTATCTACGGCAGATTTAATTGATGCAAGTGTGTCCATAACACTACATAGCCATTAAAAGCAACTTAAAGAAGTTTTGCTGAAACTAGATGTACAGAATTTAAATACCGTAAAGTTTTATTTATTAAGAAATCCTGTATGTGTGTACGTTTTTTTTTTTTTTTTTTTTTTTTTTAACGTCTCGACCAGTAGGCATTTATTTCCAGTATAATGACGCAGTTAAATATGCTTTCCATGGTGCACTAAAAATATGAGCTGGAATTGTGTTAATGGTTTTATATTTAAATTATTCTCTTCCATTTCAGTATCCACGTATTAATTTAAAGCGGTTATAATACTGATTTTGTTCTGAATTTAAATATTTCTCGTCTTTTTTTTTTAGAATATAAAATGAAACGCCCTCCTAAAATTCTGACAAATAACTGTAAAAAAATTTACAATTACCACAGTTACTATAAATTTACTTCTAATACATTTTTAGTACTTTTTATTTTAATAGATATTGCTACTCTTTGAAATCGGTCTTTAGTTAAGATGAAAGTAAATATATTTGTTTAACACATGTGCAGATATGATTAATTTTTTTCTTTGGAAGTAATTCTAATTTCTATTTTTCCGTATTGATATTTTTCATAAACTCTTCTATTAATTAATTTTGTTTTTAACTATCTTTTGTTTTAATTTAGGGTCAAATCTTATTAATTGATATTTTACTTATTCCACTGTTCTTAAGAATTTTATGAAGGATGCCACGTAGAAAATTTGTGAAGTACATGAAAATGTGTTTCTTTCTGTTGCTTCACTGTCTCTATTGGTTGTTTTCACATTTTTTGTCAGTCTGTCTAGGCCTGCAATTTTCGTGCCAGAGGTACTGTTCCAACCTATTTATGGTTTTTCACCATCGAAATCACATTCCGATAGAAAGTAGGTGTTACGATTAAAAATCGTATAACTATAGTCGTAACTGTTGTTTTTCGCATGATTCTTGTGCGCAAACCTCAACACGCCTTCAAAAAAAATTTCATTCAGTTTCTGTGGATGATATAACTGCTAGGGACTCATACATCGAGAAAGATTTTATAACGCCTGTATGTGTATATATATTTAATATTGTATTATATTATATTATTCTTCAAGAAGTATGTATGCATGCGAGATAAATGTATATAGTTCTTAATTGAAAAAAAAATTGATTTATATATATCTAATATATAAAATTCTCGTGTCACAGTGTTTGTTGCCAAACTCCTCCGAAACGGCTTGACCGATTCTTATGAAAATTTTTGTGCGTATTTGGTAGGTCTGCGAATCGGTCGTAATCTATTTTTTAAACCCCTAAATGATAAGGGTGGTCCACCCCTAAATAGTTCTTTGCTTAAGTTCTTTGCTAATAAGTTCTTTGCTAATTTATTCAAACATTTCAAAACACTAATGAACATTTTGACTTCAAATTTTACACAAATGTCAAGGATAGTGCCAGCAACCTAAAAAAGAAAAAAAAAAAAATTTAAATTCCATAAACTCTGGGAATTTTAAATTGAAAATGGGTCTTACTTTTTGGGCACATTAGTACATAAAGAAATTTTATATTATTATATATATTAAAGAATGCATAAGTGCAAGCGTCTGTGTGCGAATTGGATCCAGGCATCTGCTGAACAGAAGTAATATATTCTACATATTATAATAATATTCTCTTTTCACCATTATTTTTTTCTGATTTCTAGTAATAAATGTTTTAACAACCTCGCATATTTTAACCAAAGATAAAATATTTCTAGACAAAAAATTTTACATGGCTGTGATGTATTAAATGTGTTTACGCGCATCCTGAATTTGTATAGTCATATAAAATTTGTATATTTAATATAAAAATTAGTACAATAATCACTAATTAAATTGAATATTCTATTGTTGACATAAAACAGAACAAACAAAATAAAGAAAATTAAGCCTAATTTTTTTAAAAAAACAGTACTGAAAACACATGACCCTATCTGTTTTAAAAAGTTTCTAAAATGACGTTCTTTCCGTGATTCGGATTTCTTCTTCAAAAAGTCACTATTATATCGAAATATATATATGAGATGTGCAGTTTTATAACTGCACAATTCAATATTTAAAAACTGGAAGTGCAAATTGATCAAAAAATTGGACCACCAACATAGAATTTGACTTTTGGGTATTTAAAATATAAAAATGGCTTGCAAGCTCAGGTTCATTCCTAACATAACCATTTATAATACTAACATTTCCTGGTCTAAAGAAGCAAAATACTTAGGTGTGATATTAGATAAGAATCTTAACTATTGCTCTCACATTAAATACCTTCGCAATAAATTAAATAACCAATTAAGAAATTTCTTTCCTTTAATACGTAGAAACTCCTCACTAACAATTGAACTTAAAAAGCTAATCTACCTTTCTTACCTCAGACCCATTATAGCATATGCGAGTCCAGTTTGGGGCTCTACTTCTAAAGCAAACATCACAATTCTCGAAAGACTGCAAAACAAAATTATCCGAATGATCACGGATTCGCCTTGGTTCTTCAGAAATGAGGAAATACGATATGCCATCTCTATCCCCAGTTTTTTTGAATATGTTGAAAAATTAGCGATTAATTTTTATAATAATCTCTCCAATTCTAACAATCTTGTATTACAAGATTTTCAAAATTACAGCTATGATATTTCTCTCCCCAAAAACCGCAAAAGACCGCGATCTGTTTTAAATATCAATAGTTAAAATCACTATTTCCACTTTCTGAAAGACCAATGCTTTCTTCTATACTGCAATGGATGTCTGGTTTTCATTACGGCGGTGCTCAGTTTTTTATTAACTTTTATTTTTTACTACAGTATGCTTTCATTTTGTAATTTTAATTCCTATCCTTCTGTATTTTTTTTTTTAATTAGTTTATTTATTTGTAATTTTTATTCAATTAATTATTTACTTTTTCTATAAATTTAACATTTTTTCACACTGGCAATGGGCTTAGACCAATCGACAAGAACCCTATTTTTTCAAGGATAGAGGTTTATGGTCGCTGCGCGACCAATGCACTCCGAAAATCTACAACGAATACAAGCTCAGGTTCAAGCCGTAAATTCAATCCGGAAATTTTATATAAAAAATAATTAAGAACCGTTAAACCAAATTAAAAAAAAAAAAAACATTAAATAAATTGTAAATAAAGTACCACTAAATTAAATATATTAAATTATTATCATAAATTATTAAATAAATTACAAATTAATTATTTAAATAATAATATAATTCATAAATGAAAAATATTTTCAAAATAATTTAGGGTATGATATAAATAGTTTTATGTCTAATTGAATATTCTTTGCAAAAAATAGAATTGTAAGAGTAAAAACGTTAATAGTAATAAACTTTTCAATCTGCAGTTATACAATTTGAAAAACTTATTATTGTTCTATTATTATTGTTTTTATTGTTGTTTATTTTTTTTTATTACTATATTTATTGATGTTCGTTTACAGTTTTATCAAACTAACCGAATCTACTTAATTTAATAAAATATTAGGTCTTATCTTAATTTAAATATTAGGTTTTTGTTGTCATATTTATAGACTACGAGTGATAAAATATCAGAAGTCTGTGTTGGCATCCATATTGAAGCACTTCCAAAAGAACGTTCATTTTATTTATACAACTTCGAAAAATCCACCTTTTTGTGGCAACATCCGTATATTATACGATCCTCTGATGCCAGATTTTTGAGAAGAATATTTTTATTTTGTCCAGAAGATTTTCGGGGTGTACCGTGATAAAAAAAAATGGTTAACTGTAACCCTGACGTTCTTTTGAAGCAAGCTTGAAAAATCAGAATATATTTTTTAGAATATGTCAAAAAACATTGCGTACTCCAGTTTTATATTGCCGTTTCGGAAGTAATACCGGAAGAAAAATTGTCGTGCTATAGAGTTTTTCATGGCATCTCTTTACGGTAACAGGAGAAACAGTATGCGGCGATATATCGCATTATTTTTTCCCCTTTCGGAAAGTTTAAAAGTCGTAATTTTTGCTTTAGAGTCTCGAAAAAGTACATATCGTTTTATCATAATCCTGCGTTTTCGATCCATTTCAATTGAAAACGGCTGAACTTCGATATTTTCTGTTTTGGAAACTGAAAAAGTTTTCGTGATATATTGAGGTGAAAAAAAATTCTTTTTCAGACTGAGGCGAAAAATCGAAATTATGATGGTTTACCAAACAAAGTATGAGCTTGAAGAGGATTTATTTTTAATGTGTGATCTTATGGCTAAAGAAGAAGCATTATAACAAATAAAATAACAATAAAATCACTTGCAAACTGTTTATTTTATTATATTTGTTATCCTTAATGTGATAAATATTTATTTATACACGTTCTAAATTATCCGCAGCATATTTTTTTTTTCTTATACAAAGGGAGAAAATTTTCTTTACCATAATTAAAGGATTTTCTGATCTACAGATTCTGCTAATCGATTGTTTATTAAAGCTCGTAATTCTGCTAAACGATTGTTTATTAAAGCTCGTAATTCTGCTAATCGGTTATTTATTATATCTCGTGATTCTGCTTAAGGTTTATTTATTAAAGCTCGTGATTCTGCTTAAGGTTTATTTATTAAAGCTCGTGATTCTGCTAATCGGCTGTTTATTAAATCTCGTAATCCTGCTAATCGATTGTTTATTAAATCTCATGATTCTACTAATCGATTATTCATAATAGCTCGTGATTATGCTTAAAGATTGTTTATTGAAGCTCGTAATTCTGCTAATCGGCTGGTTATTAAAGCTCATGATTCTGCTAATCGATTGTTTATTATAGCTCGTGATTATACTAATTGATTATTTATTATAGCTCGTGATTCTGCTTAAGGTTTTTTTATTAAAGCTCGTGATTCTGCTAATCGGCTGTTTATTAAATCTCGTGATTCTGCTAATCGACTGTTTATTATTGCTCGGGATTGTGCTAATCGATGATATATTTTAGTAAAAAAATTAAAGTTGTGGTTTTAAAACACTGGGAGATTTATCTTTAGGATTATCATCTATAGTACATCCATAATGTAGCATTTTCTACATAAATAGGAGTGAAACACGAAATTCTCTGTGAAGAGTCAAAATTTATCTAATTTCCAATTTAATAGTAAAGTTTTAGAAATGGTATAAAATCGCTTTTAAACATTTACAATGTATATATTCAACATAATCAATTATAAAACTGCACGAAGAATATATAGAATGTAATATATAGAACCTATATTTTTATAATAATCATAGAAAAAGTACAAAGAATGTAATCCACATAATCAATTAAAAAACAAACCATACGACCACATTTTTCATCTACAGGGTGAATATAATTAAAGATCCACTTTCAAAATGCTGTAAAAAAAGAACCGCTCGTCACAATGAGTTCAAATTTGAACTAAAGATATTTGAAGAAGGAAACACTGCATGGCATCAAAACAAAGTTAAAAAAAACCGATTTTCCACCACCATAGTTCCACCGATTTTTCCATTCAATTTGGCATGACCTTGCCGTGGTGGATAGGATTTCCACTCACAGTGTCACAACCGTTGAACCATTTTTTCCATCCAAAAACCGAAACAATCAACCACGTTAAACATTACAGGCTAATGCCAAATACGTTGTCATTTCGATTCAAAATATCACTTGTAGTCGAATTCACTTTCTTTATGCCACTTACAGCGCCATCAATTAATACACTGTTTGACTTTTATTAATGCCGTACCGTTTCCCCTTTCTTCAAGTATCGTCAGTTCAAATTTGAACTCATTGTGACGAGTGGTTCTTTTTTTACACCATTTTGAATGTGGGACTTTAATTATAATCATCCTGTAGATGAAAAATGTGGTCGTCTGATTTGCTTTACAATTTATTATGTTGTTTATATTCACGAGTTGAGAAATGTCTACTCCAGTGAGAAGTGAGGGAAGCTGATCCCCATCCCCTTCTTGACGGATTGCCTTAATAAATTATTTTTTTTTGGTGAAAAAGTGAGAGAGTTCTGTGACGAATCGAAAAGAAGTGTTGTTTTTCTGAAGCATTTTGAAAGTGGAGCTTTAACTATAATCACCCTGTACAAAACGTAAAACAAAACTAAATGATACCTGCAAAAGGAATACCTAAATTTTAGTTTTTTTGCAATATAAAACGAATATTTCTCAAAAAAAAAAAAAAAACTTCCAAATGTGAATCCTTCGTCCCATAGTTTTTTAAAAGTCAATTTTTATTCTTATAAAAAGATTTTGAACAATTCAATTTCGACGAATGTTGGTAAAACTGATTGCAACATAAAATAAATCTTGCATATACAAAACTATTTCGTAAAAGAAATAAAAAGTGCTTTTTTTTTTTTCATTTTTCATCAATAGGGGATGGTTATATAACCCAGTTATCAGAACTACTTCCCCAACTTTCTCGAATAACATTCCATATTTCCATTCGAAGACACCCAAACTGCGTAACGAAATTTCCTCCACTGTTCATCAACCGCAGAATGGCAACATCAAAAAAGAAGAAACAAAAAATGATTTTCGTCTGTTTTACACAGACAGAAAATCACTTCTTCCCGAAATCATATAAATATCGGAAACCAAATGATCCTTTTTCATGCCGGACCAAAAAAATATCTCAGAATCCGAAATATCAAAATCCAATATGCAGTTCTTGGCAATTCAAGTAAAACTTTTTCTTTTTATTTTATCTTCACGAAGTTTGGGAAAGTAAAAGCTGGAAGAATACAATTGTGATTAAATGAAAATATATTGAAAATTCAAACATGTCATTTTCACATTTATATTCAGATTTTTTATTTCATGTGTTAAATTTCTTCAATGCATTTGAAATAAAAAAAAATATTATTTAATTCATATGATGTAATAGTTTTATTTCCAGCAGGTTTAAATACAGAATTTTTTAAAGTACCTGAAGTCATTGTTAAAATAATTGTTCTTATTTAATGGTCGCTCTATTCTTATATATCCAAGATGCATTTTTCGAATTAAAATCTTCTAAATTTTTAAAAAATACCGTTTGTTTGGATTTTGTTTTCTTCTGTAGAAAATAAAAAAGTAATAATATATTAATATACTAAAAGATATGATATGACATTGATCAGTTTCAAAATATATATATATATATATTCATTTTAAAATAGGGATTCTATGGTTTCGAAAAATATCAGCAAAGAATATAAAAAAAAAGCTATATTTAAGAAAAATATGCTCTATATAGCAACATTAATATCATTCAAAACGATGCATAAAGCTATAAATTTATAAAGTAACAGCTGGAATTGTACTGTGACGTCTCGGCCTGCACTGGACCTGTAATGGCTTCAACTAGAGTTCACTTTCAGGTTCAGAGGAACACTTTAATTTTTATTTACAAGCATTATTATATAAACACAACTATGGGTTACTTCAACTTATTATTTATAAAAAAATGAAATTTTAATATTTACATTTGATTCACAATTGCAGTTCACTCCAAGGACGGATATTTTCAGAGTTCTCGAGTCTATGTCGAATCTATTTCACCAGGTCTACGGAACTCTCTTTTTTCTTCTCCAAAAACCTCCCTTTAAGAAAATCCGTCACGAAGTGAGGAAGAGGGCCGACGTCTCTCATTTCTCCATGGAGTAGACATTTTCTCAGCCCACGATTTACCACCCATCACGATGCAACAACACATGGTGTAGTCCATATTCCATATGTAATTGTTTCGATCTATAAAGGTCGCACAGACAATAGAAAGTTTTTGCATAATGTTTTTTTATCGTCCGATATTTTTTTTCTTCCTAGCGCGCATGCTCATAGGAATAGCTCAATAGGGCAGTATTACAGATAAACATGCGCAATAGGTACAATGTTTCCTATGAGCATGCGCGCTAGGAAGAAAAATATCGGACGATAAAAAAAACGCTATGCAAAAACTCTCTAATGTCTAATTTCATGAGGTCTCATTATCCATTACATTGATTATTTGATATCAGATTTGAGTGACAGGTTGCTCTGATTAGTAAAAAACACTCATTGTATGTAATATAACTACACAACACTGCTTATCTGCTAACAAATTTCAGTGATTGGTTGTTATTATGTAGTTGTCAAAGAATATACATTCCTCTTACGTAGGAAAAAAATGCCACAATTCTTTCCTTGAGCAAAATGCTACAGTACATACATGGTACGTATAATGTCCGCATAATGCAAAATACATACATTATACATAACATTTTGCATTATGATGCTATAAACTTGATAGCAATTTTGCTGCTAATATAATAGCAAGTCTGAAACAAGGAATTTAAACACATTTTTAAAAAAAACATATTGTTACTAAGAGCCCTACTAGTACAATAAAGCTATAATTTTGATTAGTAAATTACATAAATATTGTTTGAAAGCTAACAGTTTTGGGGTTTTGGCCACATTTCCATAATGCAAAACTTCGTCACATTGTCACATCAATGTCCTCTGCAGAATCCAAACTTTTACTCAAGAAAACAAATTATATAAAAGTAATAGAGAGGTAAGTAAAAAAAATTATAGTTTAAAAAAACTAAAAAACTCCCTTTTAGAGTTAATCAAACTAAAAAGTAAAAAAATAATTGTTTACATAAGAATAAAATGACTGACGAGAAAATGAATGTCACTGTTCTAAAAGCGTGGGGTGCTCGGCATCAATCGTTATAATTTTTTTACTATTTTCATTCCGAAATGCAGAATTAGTTTTAAAATGTCATACAAAGCCCCCCACGCTTTTAGAACAGTGACATTCATTTTCTCGTCAGTCATTTTATTCATATGTTAACAATTTTTTACTTTGATTAACTCTAAAAGCGAGTTTTTAAACTATAATATTTAAATGAGGTCCCGGTACGGAGGAGTGGAACTATAGTTCTTGTAAAAATTTAATTGTGAGTAAAACAAAGGCTAAATGCGAATAGGTCGAGCCAGTCAGGATTCGAACAGGGAGTCACCTGCTCCGTGGTCCGGCGCGTTATCTGCTGTGCCACTGTCCTATGCAGATTTGAATGTCTTAGGTACTTTCATTCTACATGGGTTAAATTGCTCTTCATAATTTGAAATAAAATGGGCCTGAATGGCCGAGTAGCTAGCTCTCTGACGCTCGGTACCACAGGTTTCAGGTTCGAGTCCCGGCGGTGCCATGGTTGTTTGTAGTGGTTCGGAATCCACTTTAAAAAGTAGGTCCCGGTCTAATAAGATCGTAGAGCGTTGCGGGGGCATTGTTGCTCCGCGTCCGTGGCTTATCTTCAAGTTCCACGCCCCCCTGGGTAATGCAAAGTGAGTACGTCTATGCAGCACTTGCCTTAAGGCATCTAACACCAAGGTGTCTGTGTTTGCCAGCTGCATTAGAAAAAAAAAATAAAACTTGAAATAAAATCCCTCGTCCTGGCGATCCTAATCATGATGAGATAATAAACGTATCAAAATATTTTAGTGTCGTCGGTCCTTGACAAGTCTACAACGTTTAAATTAAATCGGATCGCTTAAAGTAGGGCAAAATCGAGCCCAAAGAGTCGGTTACATACATACAAACAAACATACAGGTGAAACTAATAAAAGCGTATTAAAAAGGATAATTACATATAGGGAAATCTTTTTAAATGGAGCAAAAATTAATATGGAATTTTTTTGGATAAATACACATAAAAATATTATTCGTAAAATTAAAATTAATGATAAACAGTCTCTGGTTATTAAATTATTTCTAAGCTTAAATCTAAAAATTAAAAACAAAAATTCCTGTTATATTTTCAAAAATTCATTTCTGCAGCTATGGTGCATTTTATTAAGCAAAGAGTGTTTTCGACATTAAAGAAAAGTAAATTCTTAATAAGTAAATAAATAAAACATTAAAAATTGAAATCCACTCATGAATTTCTAATTATATGTGACAAAAGGTACTGTTCAAATACAAAGTTCAATAATTCAAGATATTATGTAGCAATTCATCAGACTACTACAAGAATTACGAAATTCAATAGCCAGGAGAATATAGGACTTCTATATTTATAGAATATAGGACTTCTATATGAATATATCTAGGACTTCATTTAGAAACAATTGTTCAAAATGCTATATGAAGCATAAACAAATTTAATATCCACTAAAACATACCAAAATTATATTATTGCTATTATATACAATTAAGCTGTTTCTAATTCTGCAATATACTATTGCGGCCTGGTGGCCAACTGGCTAGCGCTCTGGCCTTTGGTATCCCAGGCTTCAGGTTCGAATCCAGGCGGTGGCATGGATGTTTGGGAGTGGTTCGGAATGCACGTTAAACAGCAGGTCCCGGTCTGTTTAGCCCAAAGTGCGTACAAGATGACCGTACAGCGACAAACCAAACTAAAGCAAAGCTATATACTGTTACTATTATATATTGCTATGCGTTCGAAGCCAGGACGGCCGAGAGGTCTAAGGCGCCTTATTCTAGATCGAGCTTTGCTAAGAGTGCAGAGGTTCGAACCCATCGTTTCCCTTGGGGCCTGATGGCCGAGTGGCTAGCGGTACCACAGGTATCGGGTTCGAATCCCGGCGGTGCCACGGATGTTTGTAGTGGTTCGGAATCCTCTTTAAACCGTAGGTCCCGGTCTAACATGATCGTAGAGCGTTGCGGGGGCATTGTTACTCCGCGTCCGTGGCTTATCTTCAAGATACACGCGCCTCCTGGGTAGTGCTAAGTGAGTAACGTCGGTGCAGCCCTTATGGCATAAAAGATCCCGGTCTAATTGCCAGCTGCATTAGAAAGAAAAAGGTATGCTGTTTCCATTCGGATATATATTTTAGCAATTTCATAAAATTGAACTTGTTTTCGGCAGTAAATATGGTATAGATAACAAAATGTAATTCGTAGATAAGTGTCCTGCATCCAGATTAGCCCATCATTTACAAGAATATCTCATTTCTTTAGTTCTCAATATAAATGGTAAACAACTCTCAAAATATTTTTATATTGAATTGAAGCTGAATCATCATCCTTTTTTTACCTCTCATCAAAATCTGAAAGTTTTTTCAAAAGTAAGACGGACATATTACGAGGCAGCAATATTTTTGGCATTTTAGCCTTGAAACGTTCAATTATTTTTGAAAGGAGAAATTAAATACTCGTAATTATGTACTGCACCACAAAAAAGAAAAAAATACCCGATTCGCAGATGTAAATTGAACTAAATGCACTAACAACTTCAACTGAGAGTCTGGTTTGCTCTGCTATCAATTGTGCGTATCTAATGATGGTCACTGAGCTCAATTAAAGTGAAGCATAGATCCTGTTATATTAGATGTCCTAAGATACGCGCACATCATTAGTCGCATCACAGAATATAATTTAATTATTCTGCGAACCCATAACTATCAACTAAATAAAACAGGCAATATCTGTCATATATTGCCGCCTGATGGCTAGCGCTCTGGACGTTGGTACCGATGACTTCAGGTTCGAATCCTTGCGGTGCCGTGGATGTTTGTTCGTGGTTCGGAATCCACGTTAAACTGTAGGTCCCGGTCTGTTTAGCCTAAAGTGTGCACAAGATGACCGTAGAGCGACATACCAAACTGTCATATATTCGCAAGAATGCTATTTTAAAATCAAAGTTAATTTTTTCTCATAATTTCGACAGTTAATTTTTGAATATATGGATGCATACATAAAAAAAATACATTAATACATTAGTTTTCACTACTTTGGCCTTTATAAAATAAATATAGGTACTTACGTATTAACGCTACCTTGCCTACAGTTGCGCCAATAAAGAGCAATCTTGTTGTACGCACGCGCACGCAGTTATCTTTTGAACGCCAAGCGCAGCTACAGATTTGGAGGTTTTAAATGGAATTCTGCTTCCCTCAAACCAGTTGTCTTTTCCAAGTACCACATGATAAGCACATTGACTGAAATTGCATTTCCAAAACTTACGTTCACCAAAATAAAGTTTCATGTCATGGGAATTGGGACATTTTCGTTTTTTTGGTGAAATATTTCGCTCCTGAAAAAATAAAATTGCATCTTGTTCTGTTTCTGGCAAATCCCAAATACGCATTTTCGTATCACTAAAAAATTGCGTGAAAAATCAGCAAATCTGTAGGTTAGATTGGCGCCACTTAAAAACCGCCAAATCTGTACCTGTTAGATTGGCGACATTTAAAAACCGCCAAGTAACTACCAATCTATAGCCAAGGTAGCGTTAACACGTAAGTACCCATTGGTTTTCACTACTTTGGCCTTTATAAAATAAATATATTTTTTAAAAGTGTGATAAATCTCACGGACTTAAAAAATATTTAATGCTGGCCGCGGGTTGGCTCTAAATTAAAAAATTAAAAAAAATTCAATTTATATTATTTCCAAAATAAAACAAACCGAATTATAGTATATAATGATGGTTCATTTGAGAAATATCAAATGAACCGTTTTTTCCTTACTAAGATGTGTGCAAATGTATTTACTGACATTCTGTTTTACAGTAAGTCAATAACAAGTTCGGCTGATGTAGATGATTTGTGATGTAGTATTTTTCCTTCAATTTTCATGTAATTGAGGGATAGATGCTCCTTGATAAAAAAAAAAGGATCAAGGAAGGGAAAAAAATGTATATCTTATTATAAGGTTTTTTTAATATCTTGAGTAAAAAAATTTTTAATCTACATATCTTGAATATATTATCTTGATCTTGAATAAAAAAACTAATTTGTAATATCTTGAATAAAAAAATTTAATCTTGTAATATCTTGAATAAAAATTAATCTTAATATCTTGTAATATCTTGAATAAAAATTTAATCTAGTAATATCTTGAATAAAAATTTAATCTAGTAATATCTTGAATAAAAATTAATCTAGTAATCTTGAATAAAAATTAATCTTGTAATATCTTGAATAAAAAATTAATCTAGTAATATCTTGAATAAAAATTAATCTAGTAATATCTTGAATAAAAATTAATCTAGTAATATCTTGAATAAAAATTAATCTAGTAATATCTTGAATAAAAATTAATCTAGTAATATCTTGAATAAAAATTTAATCTAGTAGTATCTTGAATAAAAATATCTTGAATAAAAAAAAATTAATCTAGTAATATCTTGAATAAAAAATTAATCTAGTAATATCTTGAATAAAAATTAATCTAGTAATATCTTGAATAAAAATTAATCTAGTAATATCTTGAATAAAAAAAATTAATCTAGTAATATCTTGAATAAAAAATTAATCTAGTAATATCTTGAATAAAAATTAATCTAGTAATATCTTGAATAAAAAAATTAATCTTGTAAAAAAATATCTTGAATATCTTGAAAAAAATTAATCTTGTAATCTAATATAAAAAATTAATCTTGTAATATCTTGAATATAAAAAATTAATCTAGTAATATCTTGAATAAAAAATTAATCTAGTAATATCTTGAATAAAAAAATTAATCTAGTAATATCTTGAATAAAAAAAAATAATCTTGTAATATTTTGAATAAAACATTAATCTTGTAATATCTTGAATAAAAAAATTAATCTAGTAATATCTTGAATAAAAATTAATCTAGTAATATCTTGAATAATATCTTGAATAAAAAATCTAGTAATAATCTAGTAATATCTTGAATAAAAAATTAATCTAGTAATATCTTGAATAAAAAAAATTAATCTAGTAATATCTTGAATAAAAAAATTAATCTAGTAATATCTTGAATAAAAAATTAATCTAAATATCTTGTAAAAATATAATATCTTGAATAAAAAATTAATCTAGTAATATCTTGAATAAAAAATTAATCTAGTAATATCTTGAATAAAAAATTAATCTAGTAATATCTTGAATAAAAATTAATATCTTGAATATCTTGAAAAAAATTAATCTAGTAATCTTGTAATATCTTGAATAAAAAAAAATTAATCTAGTAATATCTTGAATAAAAAATTTAATCTAGTAATATCTTGAATATAAAAAATTAATCTAGTAATATCTTGAATAAAAATTAAATTAATCTAGTAATATCTTGAATAAAAAATTAATCTTGTAATATCTTGAATAAAAAATTAATCTAGTAATATCTTGAATAAAAAATTAATCTTGTAATATCTTGAATAAAAATTAATCTTGTAATATCTTGAATAAAAAATTAATCTAGTAATATCTTGAATAAAAATTAATCTAGTAATATCTTGAATAAAAAATTAATCTTGAGTAATATCTTGAATAAAAAAAAATAATCTTGTAATATCTTGAATAAAAATTTAATCTTGTAATAATAAAAATTAATCTTGAATAAAAATTAATCTTGTAATATCTTGAATAAAAAATTAATCTAGTAATATCTTGAATAAAAAAATTAATCTTGTAATATCTTGAATAAAAAATTAATCTAGTAATATCTTGAATAAAAAATTAATCTAGTAATATCTTGAATAAAAAATTAATCTAGTAATATCTTGAATAAAAATTTAATCTAGTAATATCTTGAATAAAAAAAATTAATCTAGTAATATCTTGAATAAAAAAATTAATCTTGTAATATCTTGAATAAAAAATTAATCTAGTAATATCTTGAATAAAAAAATTAATCTTGTAATATCTTGAATAAAAATTAATCTAGTAATATCTTGAATAAAAATTTAATCTAGTAATAATAAAAAATTAATCTAGTAATATCTTGAATATAAAAAATTAATCTTGTAATATCTTGAATATAAAAAATTAATCTTGTAATATCTTGAATAAAAATTAATCTTGTAATATCTTGAATAAAAAAATTAATCTAATCTTGAATAAAAATTAATCTAGTAATATCTTGAATAAAAAATTAATCTAGTAATATCTTGAATAAAAATTAATCTAGTAATATCTTGAATAAAAAATTAATCTAGTAATATCTTGAATAAAAATTTAATCTAGTAATATCTTGAATAATAAATAAAAAATTAATCTAGTAATATCTTGAATAAAAATTTAATCTTGTAATATCTTGAATAAAAAAATTAATCTTGTAATATCTTGAATAAAAAAAAAATTAATCTAGTAATATCTTGAATAAAAAATTAATCTAGTAATATCTTGAATAAAAAAATTAATCTTGTAATCTTGAATAAAAATTAATCTTGTAATATCTTGAATAAAAAATTAATCTAGTAATATCTTGAATATCTTGAAAAAAAAATTAATCTTGTAATATCTTGAATAAAAAAAATTAATCTAGTAATAT
>BPLQ01005669.1:0-23710 GCA_021605075.1 Caerostris darwini | reverse complement strand
TAAATGAATAGGAATTATTTCCATCAGAATATTTTAAATTATTTTCTTGACAAAATAAATTAGTTTGTTAAAATTAGTAATTCATGAGTTTGTGTGTTTTGCTTATAGTTCTAATTTTTATTATATTTATTTTTAAAGAGTGCCCTATTTTAAAGTGGTATGCCGTAAATTTCTTTTTACTTACCTTGTGTAAATAGAGATGTTGCATAATAAAATTTTGTGACGACAAAATGTATTCTTTTTTATTTGAGTTTAGTCTTATAATGTATCATTTAGTCTGTTATTACAGTCTTTTAATGACTAATATAGCTTAACTAAATGTACATTTTCGTATAATACTGCGGTAATTTTATTGTTTTCTAAATTCGAAAAACACTTTAATTGAAATTAATTTTAGCATACAATTAAACTCAAACGAAATTGTACTGAAAAAAATAAGAATTATCATTTTAAGAATAATTTTTGTAAAATTAAAGACATGTATAAGGGAAAAGTAATTTTTTGCACAAAATGGTTCTTAATCAATCATGTAAATGGGTGGAAAGTGTTCAATTGTAACAGGAAAACTGATTCATCCGCGTGTCATGGTCCAGTAGGTGCTTCTGATTAAACGAAGTGTTGTATTGACGAGTATCACATTAGACAAGACACACAGTGTATTTTAAGATGTATATTAGCATGCATATCCATCCCAAAAAGGTTTCGGGTTCGATTCCCGGCGGTGCTATGGATGTTTGTAGGGGTTCGGAATCCACTTTAAACTGTAAGTCCCAGTCTGTTTAGCCTAACGTGAGCACAAGATGACCGTCGAGAGACAAACCAAACCATCGCAAAAAATCCCTAATCCTTATAAACATCGTTTATTGTTTAAAAAATCCTCGCAGATTCGATACCCGTCTGTGAGTAATGCAATAAGCAGGATTTTATTTTGTTATCAAAGTTCTAAATTCGGTCTAAAATAGTGAAACAAAGAATATAAAAAAAAATAAAAATATGATTTTTTAAATTTTTTTCCAGCAATAAAAAAATATTCCACGTATTTTCTTTGCACATATTGCATTATAGATTACGATGATTGGTTGATGATTGCTTGGATTTTATTTTAATATCAAGTTTCAAAATTCCGTCAAAAATAGTGATTCGATATTTGAAGAATATAAGAGTAATTAATGATTTTTTTATCGAAATAAATTTCAAAATGGTTAAAAACTTTTTTAACTGAACAAAATAAAATATATAATCTTTCCTTAATAATTACCATAATTTCCATAAATATTCCAATTTTAATTTTAAGAATCATAAATTAATTTTAATAGTATATATAACCTCTAAATATTATATAAAAGAAAAATCTGTCTTTTTTAAAAAAAATCATGTATAATCTCCATTACATTGTAGAATGCTGGTATTTCATTCGTCCGCAAATTTCATTAAATGTAAATCACCAATTTTAATACATTTTTTCCGAAAAATTATTTTTATGATATCAGATTCAAATGTAAAATGCTCCAACTATGTTTACATTTATCTTCTGGATGCAGCTTCGGTTTCGAGATTTTATCAAAAATAAAACAAAACTTGTTCTATTGAAATATAAAATGTTTACCTTAGCATAGATTACAAAACGATGAAATTTAAAAACAGGGGATATAATTTATTGAAGTTTTGTTATTTAAGTAATATATTTGTGGTTTTTAATAAAACTGATTATTAAAATTTAGCGAACATTATTTCTATTTTGGTTATAAATATCGAAACAAATATAGTATATTTTGAAAAGTACGAAATTGATTTTTAAAAATAATTCGTAATAATTATTTCCAATAAATATTATTGAATTTAAATATTCAAATTAGTTTCAAATGGAGTTTATCTGAAGAAAATCTACGAGTCTCAAATTTTACTGATTTGCTCCGTAAACAGCCCACCATCGAGCAATGAAAATTAGAATATTGCCTTCTAAGAATGCAATCAGTTGACTATACATCGCAATTTAGTGGCGCCATGTAGAAAAAAAGGAGTCACCCGCCAAGTAGCCTGGATAAGGGTGCCAAACACAGTACACCCCTTAAAAACTTTAAAAAATGATCTTTTGTTTCTGAAAGCTGGGAGGTTGGTTGGGTTTGTCGCTCTACGGTCATCTTGTGCACACTTTAGGCTAAGCAGACCGGGACCTACAGTTTAAATTGGATTCCGAACTACTACAAGCATCCATGGCACCGCCGGAACTCGAACCCGAAACCTGTGGTATCAAGTGCCAGAGCGTTAGCCACTCGACCATTCAGACCCGAAAGCAGTGATGAGAAAGAATGTAGTAGAATCGAGTAAATTGTAGAATCGAGCTTACACGCTTTAGTGAACCACGATATCCTTATTACTTTAATTTGTATTTTAACTTTTACTTTTTAATTTAACTTTACTTATTCAATTCCTTCTATTAGCTCACACTCTCCCTATATATATATATCTTGTATCTTGTTCAAAAATTTTCAATAGTTCATAAAATACTTGTTTCACTGAATTGCTCCGTAAACAGCCCACCATAGCAATGAAATTTAAGTTATTGCCTTCTAAGAATGCAATCAGTTGACTATATACCGCAATTACGTGGCGCCATGTAGAAAGCAGGAGTCACTCGCCAAGTAGCCTGGATAATGATGCCAAACACAGTACACCCCTTAAAAATTAAAAAAAAAATGTTTTCCAGTTTCTGAAAGCCGGGAGGAGAAAGGATGTAGTAGAATCGAGTAAAATGTAGAATCGGGCTAACAAACTTTAGTGAGCCACGATATCTTTATTACTTTAATTCTTATTTTAACTTTACTTTCTCCTATAATTAGATCACACTCTCCCTATATGTATCTTGTTCAGATTTTCAGTCGCTCATAAAATACTTTTTATTCATATATTCAAATGCATTTTTTTGAACATGTAATGGATGACATTTGATGTTAATAAAGTTTTTTTTTTTTCAAATATTATCTCAGTAACTAAATTTAATTAATTAATTTTAGGTTTTTTTTTCGATTTAAGTTACATATATCTACCAATAGATGGCACGAGATAAACTTAAAAAAATGAATGAAAATTATTCATAAAGGACTTTCTGTAATAGAGTGATAAAAAAGTAGGAATTGACTTAAAATTATTTTTTTATGTTACTTGTTTTTATGTTAACTTACTTTTTTTTTTTTTTTTTCATTTTTGCATTAGAAACTAAATGTTATATATGTTTGGTAAAACTGAACAAATATTCGTATTCCTAAAAATATTTATTTATAAATAGTTTTTCGAAGCAAAGTTAGTTTTAACACTCTACAATAAAAACGTTGCTATGGAGAACCATTTTAAAATACAGTGGGCCACAAAATTGAGTATACACCTTAGAAACTTAGAGACTTTTTGCAATTACAAATTAAATATTGCTTGAAGATGATTGAATTTTTTACCTTATATACTTTAGTCTATGCTTTACTGTACTATACTTATAAAATTGTTACCTTTATTTATTTTTTACGAAAAAAAACAAAAGATCAGAGACGAGAGGAAAAACAACACCACAAAAATATGTATACACCTTTATTAATTTCCTTTTAACGTACAAATTAATATTTTGTTGCATAACCTTTTGCTTGAATTACAGCTTGTAATCTTCTGAACATAGATTCTACTAGTGTTTTAGTGGTTTCAACAGAAATTTTAGCCCATTCTTCTCTCAGAACCTTCTTGAGAACTTCCTTGCTTGTGATTTCGTGCTCATGCACAGCTTTCTCTAATTGCGACCACAAATTTTCGATGACGTTTAGGTCTGGAGAATGGGCTGGAGTGTGTAGTTGCTTCTTGCGATGGTACAGCAAGTATAACTGCCCAATCTTCGCTGTATGCTTAGGGTCGTTGTCCTGCTGGAATATGAAGCTTGACCCAAGCCCCAACTTACTGGCAATTTTTTTCAAGTTATCATTTAAAATCCCCAAATATACATGTTTGTCCATAATACCATCAATAAAAGCAAGCTCTCCAACTCCTCCAGCCGACATACAACCCCAAACGAGGACAGATCCACCTCCGAACTTGACTGTCTTAATGGTGTTTCTAGGTGCCAGTGCCTTCCCAGCTTCTCTTCATATTTTAAATCGTCCATTGCTTCCGTAAAGATTAAACTTACTTTCATCAGAAAATATTACAGTGTTCCACAAAGAAATAGGCTTTAAACGATGTTCTTTGGCGAAAATCACTCTCTTTTGTCTTTCACATACTTGATGAGTGGCTTTAATATTGGTGTACGGCCATAAAACCCATATTGGTGAAGGGTACGTCGAATTGTTTCAACTGAGATCTTTTCCCCGATTGTAGAGGACATCGATAAAGCTAGTTTAGAGGCACTCACCCTCGGATCTTTCTTTACTGAGTGAATGATCTTCCTCTTCGCTGTAGTACTCAGTATTTCTTTACGTCCTCTTCCAGGAATATTGGCCACAGATCCAGTTTTTTTATACTTCTGTAGTATTTTTTGGATACAACCATGACTTACACCAATCAACGAAGCGATTTCTCGAAGAGATTTGCCCTCTTTCGACCATTTTACAACCAATAAACGCTCAGATTCAGTAGTTTCTCTACGAGAGCTCATTTTACGATTGTTAATGAGAAAAAATACTATTTAAAAGCGTTGAAGTGCAATAGCACGTGTTATAAGCAGCAGCTTCTCCTGAAACTCTTTAAAGAAAATATGAAACTAAAAAAAGGGGTGGCATAATTTACAAATATAAGAAGTGTATACTCAATTTTGTGGCATGGTTTTCTATCTTTTCTTCGAATCGCTTAACGTTTTTCGTAATAAATAAGTTAACTATAGAGTTGTGTTATTATAGGATAGTAAAGCAGAGGTTAAAGTATCTAGGATAAAAAAAATTGTCTATTTAAATCAATATTTAATTTGTAATTGGAAGAAGTCTAAAAGTTTTAGAGGTGTATACTCAAATTTGTGGCTCACTGTATTCTTTTGACAATTGAATGTTATGATGTTTCTTGTAGAATCGGGAATACTTCATTCTTCCTTTACGACAACATTCATCTGACTTTTGTATATTGTTTTAGAGATTCTTAAACAATTCTTTCGTCATAAAGTTTTTGATCTATTCAACATTGCTATATTCATGTGGCTATTTGAATTTGACCATTCTTGTAGTATTCCAAGAAATTGCTTCATATATCTCGTGCATGATTAAAAATTGGCATATTCCTCAGGTTATTCATCCGTACTCGAATGTTCACACAAGATAAGTTGAAATTTGGCGAACAGATTTCAGTTTTTTATTATTTTTATTTCTTATCATTCGTATATTCTTCCTAAACAGAATACCTGTCAAAAAGCATTTCCTCTACAATATTTCATTTAAATTATATCTTATACTAAGAGATTTATTCTTACGCATTATACAATGCTAAATATCTCCACCGAAATTAATCAATTTTTGTTTTAATTTATCAGTTCAACATTTATTATGTTATGTTTATAGAATTTTCAACTGCTTTTTAGTAGAGCAAAAATTCAAGCACATCACTTTGAGCTAAGAAATACAGGATGGTTACAATTAAAGTGATCCCTATTCAGTAAGAAGAAATCGCGAGGGACATCCCATAAAAGTACCATTTGTTAAAATAGCCAATTAAAATATGGTTATAACACAGCAGATGCATGAGAAAAGCATGAAAAAAAATCCTATGTTAAAACCGCCCTCTTATAAAATTAAATCTGTTATGTTTCCTATCATGTAAAGTTTTCCACAAAATGCACATTTGCTACAATTGATAAAAATTTGCTTAATTTCCAAAAATGAACGAAATTTTGTGTTTGTTTCACTCGCACACAGAAAATTCCTAATACCACAAACAACGATGTGGAATCCCTTCCTAAAAATGTCCTTTAACGTATTCAGATTCTCTAATTAAAAGAGCTCCAAATATGTATAGGTTTCACATTTGGATTTGATTTATTTTTTTAGACTAAGTGAAAAAAATTCTAAAATATTTATTAAAAAAATTATTTCACTTTTCAATGAGAACCACATTTAACTGATTATATGCATTTGGTCACAGTTAATCTATGTCATTTGTTGCTAGAATAGAAAATAGATATCAAATGAAGTTTTAATGAGAGAGAAGAGTGGGAGAAAAAGACAAATTGTACATTTAACACACATTTTCGTATTAATGTTTGAGGTGAGTATCCCAAATTCTTGAATTTGTGATTTCAGTTTCTTATAGAAGGTGTACTTCACATAATTAAATAATGGCTATGCATTTTTAGTATTAACACGACTTAACTTACTATTAATAGCTATAATAAGGCTTATCATAGTTAAACAAAACATTTTAGAAAGATGCATATATTGATGTTGCACTTCCTCATTCACTGCCTGAATGGAAAATGTGTAGCAGTTGATTCAGCTTCAGCAGGAATATATCGTAGGGGGTGGGGGAAACTGCTACCATGAGCCAGTATTTTGACAACCTATTTTTAAATGACAAGCCTGATGGCCGAGTGAACTAGTGCCCTGGCTTTCAGTGCAACAGGTTTCGTATTCAAGTTCCAGAGGTGCCCTGGATATTTGTAGTGATTCGAAATCCACTTTAAACTGTAGGTCGCTGTCAAATATGAGTGTGTGGCGTAGGACGTGTAACTGACAATCCTCCCTCAAAAATAAAATTCGCCTGTCTGTCAGCATGCAGACGACAGGGCGTGACCTGCGACAACTGAGTGGTTCATTTCCTTAGGAATCGAATATGTAGCAGTTGCATCGACAACTTGCATCGATAACTTGCATCGAGTATATTAGTAACCTGCGAATCTATATATTGATACTGCTATATATATATTGAAGCGTACTAATTTAAATATATAATTCACTATAAATAACATCCTGGATGGTTCTGTAAAATTCGTTACAGACATGTATTTAAATATGAGAATTATTAAATAAAATAATTTTTTTTTAAAAATAGCTATCGTTCAAAATCGTTTTACTTCGATCAGAATATTACTAAATAATTTCTATAATTATTAGATTATATTATTTGACTTAAGCATTTAGAAACACAGCTTTACTGGGAGTTATAAACTTCCGATAAAAATTAAACCATCTATAAAACCAGAGGCAAACAAATTTTCATAAAACTATTCTCCATTGAGAACCTGAGAAACAAATTAGGTGTTATGTTTCAAAAAATAGCATGCAGCAATATAAGAAATTATCCACAATATTTAGAGTTTTATTTAAATTGTTTTCATTAAGATTGATCGAAGCAAATTTGCTAATCGAAATGATTTTATGTACTTATTATTGCATTCGCAATGAAGAATTTTGGCTTGCATATTGGGGATTTGTTGAAGGTAAAATGCGTTTTTCAAGAAATAGAGATGAATTTAGTTAAAATATAAATGGAAGTACTAGCCTTTATGGTAGCAATCATCAAACAATTGGTCTACTCTGTTTTTTTAAATATGCAAAGAAAATACACTGCTTTTCTCAACAGTTTGTATTACCAAATATATAACATGCTCAATTCGCCAACTCGCAGGTTTGCGTTTTATTTTGAGTATATTATATTTCCAGTTGTTTACTATATTTTACAAAAATTGCTCTTAAAATGATAATACTTAATTTTTCTTCAACCGAATTTTGCGAAATTTATTTTATGTTTAAATTAACATAAATTAAAATTTTTGATGAAATTATTCTCTTAAATATTTGAAATGATGTTATACGGAAATTTACATTCAGTTAAACTGTCTCACAAATAAAGTTCAATAAAATAAAAATTAAATTCAATAAAATTAAAGTTCGCAATAACAGACTAAATGATACATTATAAGACTAAATACGAATAATTACGCTCAGAGTGCAGAAATACATTTTGTTGTCACAAACTTTTGTTACGCAATATCACTCTGCTTACAAAAATCAGGTAAAAAGAACTTTACTGAACACCACTTGAAAAGAGATGAAATTTAAAACTGGACATTATTTAAAAATAAATGTAATTAAAAACTGGAAATGTAAGCAATACATGTAATTTTTTAAAATACTTTCAATTTAAAGTATTTAACCTAAAATTTATTTTTTGGGGAAATGCCGTTTATAATGTCCTGATGTGAATATTTTTTTACTAATTTAAATCATAATTTTAAAATGACTATATTTAATGCAGTAAAAGGCAATATTTCGTAATGTATATCATAGTTTAAAACAAATGTTAAAATAATTAACTATAATATCTCTTAGATAAATATATATAATATTTCACTTAATGTATTAAATATTAGTTAACTCGGAAGTTAAAAATTTTTCGATTGTTATGATATCCTGGTTACAATTTAAACAATGTTGATAACGAAATTTTATAAGTTTGGATTGCTAGAAATTTTATTCTCATACATTTAGAATCACAATCTCTAATTTTGTATGAATTATGAGGAATTATGTTAAAATTCAACATGTTATTTGTGCTTAAAGAATTGTTAAAGGGTATACATATTTGAAATAAAAATAAAGTTCTTTAACATGTTTAATATCCTCTGTAGAAGTGTTATGCATATATTTATAAATAGCTTAAATATGATGAATAAATATGATTTGAAAAAAGGTTTTAACATAATAGAGTTTATTGCACTAGTAGGAAAATACCTTTGCATGCATTTGCAATGCATAAATTATTTCTTAATAAATTTAAAACTGCGTAATCGATAAAAAAATACGTTTTGCATATCTAAAATTTTATTCATAACTAAATTCAGCTTAATTATAAGCTATAGAATGTAAAAATAAGCATTATTAAAAATTTATTTATGATGCCGTAAAATAATTTCGACAGTTAAACAATTCAAGTCAAATCTAAAAAGTCAATTAAAAACTATTTTTTCAGTTAAAACAATACCTACGTTGCATTAAATATAATGTTGTCTTTCATTTAAAAATACATAATTACAATTTTTAATTCATGTGACGTTTTATAAAATTGAACCTGCTTAAATGCAGTTTTAACTTACACGTGCAATGTTCTGTTGAAAAAGAATTACTTTTTAAAACTTCATTATTCTGTATAAAAATATTGCAAAGAACATTAGCAAGGTATTACATTTTTACAATTTTGAAATCGCGATGAACAATATTTTTTCCCTTATTACTCTGTTCAATCTGTTAGGAATTATATTTCCCTCCGCCAAAGATATTTGTCTAGCTTTCAAAAGTGTTATGTGAGTCTTCAGAAGTTTCTGATGACCCTTCAGAAGAATATATGCCTTCTCCTGGTTTGTTAAGTTTCTCTGTGGTACAAGACCGCACATGTCTCTTCAAACTGATCTTGCATTTGCATACTTTTCCACACTTGTCACAATCATAAGATCTTTCTTCAGAATGAGTTTTTTTATGTGTGTATAGTTGTCTCTTGTAAAGGAATGTTCTACCACATTTTTCACAATAAAAAGGCCTTTCTCCTGTATGCAATTTTTTATGTTCGTTGACGTATTTCTCTCGAGTGAATATGAAAATTGTCCCACATTCTTCGCAAAAATGACTCACTTTCTTAGTGTGAATTTTCTTGTGATTGTTCAAATTGTTCATTTGATTGAATTTTTTGCCACAGGTGTCACATACAAAAGGATTCTCACCTGTATGAATTCTTTCGTGTCTTTTCAAATTTCCGTTAGACGGTAACACCCTTTTACAATAATCACAGTTGTAACTCTTTTTTGGATGCTGGTTGAAGAAATGCTCTCTTAAATCACTTCGAAGTTCAAATTTTTCCACACATTTCATGCACTTAAATGATTCTTCAGATGACGTGGTATCAGAAGAAGACATATAGAAGACTTTGCAACTCGGATTAATCCAAAAAACGAAAATTTTAAAGCGTGTTTGTCAAAAGCAGCTGTCACTCTTACCTTTTCGATATTTCTTTAACATATATCTAGACAACAAACTCAGTACGACATTTTGTGTTGCCAATATTTTTCTTTTACATTAGTTCTTTTTTATGCAAATTCTTTTAACGAACTACGCACTATATCAGGAACTTAATCATAGATTGAAAACTAAAATCTTAAAATAATTTACAGAACTTATAAATGGAATTTTGGTTTAATTTTGATGTAATTCGGTATTCAAATTTGTAAATAGGCCAACATCATAAAAAAGTAGATATCATTAAATAAGCATTAATTAACGTGGCATTATGAAGTTTAAAATTCTATCAATTTTATGTTTCAGTTAAAAAAATATGCACAATTATTTTTATGCTTTTTTTAACATCTTTTTATATCTGTAAGCAGAGATCAAGTTAATGAGAGATCCATGTTGAGCCCAAATATATTATTTTGAGCAAAATGTAGTAATTAAGTTAAAGTATCAGAAGTCAAATACAGTGCTATGTGCCGATGGTCTTGAAGATGCACCTAAATCTGTTATATTGGAATTTGACGGCAGAAATTTTTCTTTTTTTTTCTTTCTAATGCAGCTGGCAAACACTTAGACAATTGTCCTTGATGCCTTAAGGCCGGTATGGCCAAACTACGGCCAGTCGGAAGGTTCTATCGGATAGAATTTTAATTTGTCGGTCCTAGGAAAATTAAAAGAAATATATATTTATATATTATATATCCATCTCATTTTCTACTTTGATGAAATATAATTTTTTTTCTTCCTTTTTTCCAAAAGACTGATGATTTTTTTACTTTCTCTATTTTTGTTCTACAAGGGCCTGCATGGCCGAGTGTCTAGCGCTCTGGCGCTCGGTACCAAAGGTTTCGGGTTCGACTCTCGGCGGTGCCATGGATGTTTCTAGTGGTTTGGAATCCACTTTAATCCATAGGTCCCGGTCTAACAGGATTACGAATGTAATTTTACTCGCGTCCGTAGCTTATCTTCAAGCTACACGCACCTCCTGGGTAATGCTAAGTGAGTAACAACGGTGCAACGCTTGCCTTAAAGCATCCAAGACCAAGCTATCTAAGTGTTTGCCAGCTGCATTGGAACGAAAAAAAAATTTTCTACAAAACTTAAATCGACGGAAATAGCAAGCACAGACTGCTTTCAATAGGTAAAAAACCGGAAGATATTTGTTAGTTATATCTGTAGATTGGCGCCAATAAGTTAGAGTTTTACAAATCATTATCAAAGTAAGTTTCCCAAATTTAGTATCTCACGCCCAGAAAATTAGTGCTATGTTTGCCTTATCTGATATATATGAACATGTGTTTTCAACTATGAACCTTATGAAGAATTATTTCAAAAGTAGTCTGACTGATGAGCATTTAGCGTCGTTCCTTAGAGACAGTGCATTTCACTTCGAATCTCAATATGAGGAACTTTTAAAAATGAACATATTTTAATTGTAATACTTGTATATTGTTTTTAAAATTTTCGAAAAATTTATCTTGCCCCGCCAAATTTTTTTTTTTTCGATTTTTGGCGCGTGGCCAAAAATGTTGGCCCATCACTGCCTTCAGGGAACCGCTGCACCAACGTTATTTACTTAGTTCTACCCAGGAGGATCATGTAGCTTGAAGATAAGCTACTGACCCCGAGTCACAATACCTCCGAAACACTCTACGATTATGCTAGACCGGGACCGAAGGTTTAAATTGAATTCAGAATCACTACAAACATCCATGGCACCGTTAGGATTCGAACCCGAAACCTAGGGTACCGAGCGACAGAGAGCTAGATACTCGGCCATTCGGTTAATTATTCTAACGCTGCCAATACTCGGTTAATTATTCTAACGCTGCCAATATACTTCGTTAAAGTTGAACTCTCTGTATATTTTTCACTATTAATACACGTAAGTTAATTTGATGCGTAGTAAACATACTACACAAACATACTACTACTTTGACAGTAAACATACTGTCAAAGTCCGACAAATACATGTTTTTTAGAGTCAGAGAACTATTAAATTAAATAATTTTATTTTCAATAAAAAAAATTGTTTTTCATAAAAATTTTTTCATTATGACGAGAATAACTACTAAATAATAAGCAAAATTCTTGAATTCCATTACTTGAAGTGAGTATTTAGTAATGAACTTCCGATAAAAATTAAGCCATCTACAAAAACAGAGGCAAACAAATTTTCAGAAAAATATTCTCCGTTGAGTACCTGAGAAACAAATTTAGTGTCATGTTTTAAAAGCTGACATGCCGCAATATGAGAAAAGATCCACAATATTTAGAATTTTTTATAAATGTTTTCAATAAGATTGAAGCAGATTTGCTAATCAAAAGGACTTTATGTTTATTATAGCCTTCATAATGGAGACTTTTGGCTTGTATATTAGGGAATTTTTTAAGGTAATATACATTTTAAATTGAAAAATTGATTTAGTAAAAAAACAATTAATAGTCTTTAGGGTTGCTATCAAACAGTTGTTCTATAATGTAATAAATGCAAAGATACTACGTGAGAATGCGTTTCTCAACATCTGGTGTTATCAAATATATAGCAACGATTTGCCAACTGCTAGTTTTGAATTTTGGACAAAAATTCAAACAAAAATCAGGTTTCACTTTTAGATTTTACAAATATCGAATCATTATTTTAGCCCGAATTTTTAACTTGATAATGGGATAAAATCCTGCTTATTATGCTACATTTAGAGAGATGTCAAACCTGCAATAATTTTTTTGATAAATAAAAGATATTTATACGGTTTAGAGATTCTGCATAATGTATTTCTATAAAATAAGATAATTTACTTTTTTAAAATAAGGGGTGAGGCTTCTGTTATTGTTTAGTATGATACTCGCCAATACGACACTCGATTTAATCTGAAGCAATTTCTGGAGCATGATATGGTGACGAGTCATTTCACTATGTTAAAACCGATTACTTTCCACCACTTTACATGGTATGTTATGAACAATTTTAAAACATTAAAAATTTTGTGAAATAATTTACATTTTATTTGTATGAATTTATTTAATTTCACACAAAAATTATTCTTAAGATAAATATGCTTATTTATTCAGTAAAATTTCGACTGAGTTTAATTTTATGGTTAAATTAAGGCGATTTAAAATGCTTGATGAATTTACTGTTATAAAAATTCGAAATGGCAATATATGGAAAGTATACATTTATTTGCTGTAAAAATCATTAATAACCCTCAATTACAGATTTAGAGAGTTTTTTCAAGACTTAATTCAAATAAACAAGCACAGAGTGAAAAAATACATTTTCTGGCACAAATTTTAATATGCAATCTTTCTTTGTTTATAGACATCAGGTAAAACTTTACTGAACTCAACTTTAAAATAAATTAAAAAAATGAAATTTTCAACAGGAGATTCTTTAAAAATAAATTTAATTAAAAATTAGGAGTTTAAGCAAATCATACATTTTACTAAATTACTACCACTCTAAAGCAATTTATTTAACAAATTTATTTTGTCCAGAAAAGTCGTTTAAATATTCTGATGGAATAAATTCCTATTCATTTAAAATAAAAAAAAATTCAAATTAATATTTAAAATATGTTTTCAAGCAAAAGAATTTTTGGTATAAATATATTAAAATATATTTTTAAATTATTATGTGTAGTTTCTGTTAGATGAATGTAAAATATAACAATTAATATAGTTAAGATTATTCCAATTTTAATGAAATTGTCACTACAAATTAAATGAAATAATTTTATAGTTACACTTGGACTTGTAATTTTATTACCTTACATTTACAAACAATCGCTTATTTTGTATTTGATATGAAAGAAAATGTGAAACTGTATGTTCCATGTTATTTCTGTCTTAACAATTGTAAATTAACATACATATTTGAAATAACAACAAAAAAGTTTTGAAAAACGAATTTTCTCTTCATAATGAGTACGCATATATTTATAATTAGCGATAGACACATAATCAGTAAACATAATTTCAAAAAGAAGTTTAACAGATTAGCATTTCTAGCACTGTTATGAAAATTCGCGTGTATCTGCAAAACAATAAATAATACTTAGTAAATCGTGTACTGCGAATCAATAAAAAACACTTTTTATACATCTAAGATTTTATTGGACAGTTAAAATTTTGTAAGTTATGACAAATACAAAATAAAAATATGCAATATTATAAAAAAATTGATTAGGATACAATAAAACAATTTTGAGACAGTTGAACAACTCTAGTCAAATCTTAAAAATCTTTTAAAAACTTTTTTTCAGTTTAAAACACTACTTATGCTGCATTAAATATAATGCTTGTCTTTTATTAAAAAAAAACGATTTTTCTATCAAATTGGTATTGCATTTCATACAGTTGACAGTTCTTAACTACATTAAATTACACATGCAGAACGATCTTAGCTCAATTTAAAAGGAATTAATTTTTTTTTAAACTTCAGTAATGCGTACAAAAATATTGCAAGCGACAGTAGCAGGGAATTACATATTTATATTTTTAAAATCACAATGCATAATAAGTTTTGTTTCCTATTATTACTATCTTCATGTTGTTGGGAGTGATGTTTCCCTCTGCGAGGGACGTTTGAGTAGCTGATTTGCTGGGCGTGTCTTCTGGAGTTCCAAATATGCTAAGCGTGTCCTCGGGAGTTGTAGATGTGCTAAGCGTGTCCTCGGGAGTTGCGGATGTGCTAAGCGTGTCCTCGGGAGTTGCAGATGTGCTAGGCGTCTCCTCCGGAGTTGCAGATGTGCTAGGAGTATCCTCGGGAGTTGTAGATGAGACTTCAGGTGGGCATACGCCTTCCCCGTGTTTGTCAGGCTTCTCAGTGATACAAGACCGCATATGTTTATTAAAATCACATTTGGATTTGGATTTTCTTTCCACACTTGTCACAAACATAAGATCTTTCTTCAGAATGAGTTTTCTTGTGTGCGGTGAGTTTTGATTTGTAAGGGAATGTTCTGCCGCATTCTTCACAAAAATAAGGCCTCTCTCCGGTATGAAACTTTTTGTGATCGTCCACATATTCGTCTCGAGTGATTATGAATGTTTTTCCACATTTTTCACATAAATAACTCACTTTCTTATCATGAATTTTCTTATGTCTCTTCAAATTGCTAACTGTATTGAATTTTTTGCCGCAGGTATTGCAATCAAAGGGATTCTCTCTCGTATGAATTCTCTCATGTCTTTCCACATGATATTTAGACGGGAACGCCTTTTCACAGTATCCACATTGGTGACGCTTTTCTTGGTGTTCTTTGGAGACATGCTCTTTTAAATCTTTTGGAAGTTCGAATTGTTTCCCACATTCAATGCACTTGAATAATTCTTCAGATGCCGCTGTATCCGCAGAAGACATATTGATGACTTTGCTACTGGGAATAATTTAAAAAAGGAAGTTTGAAAGAGTATGTTTAAAATGCAGCTATCACTTGTTACTTTTCGACATTTATTGAACACGTTCCTACTCAATCTCTTATTTCACATTTTGTGTTGCCAATTTTTTTTTTCTTGCATGAGTTTTTTGTGATGATTTTCTTTTTATTAATGAACTACGCACTATATCATGAACCTAATCATAGATTAGAAACGTAAGTCCTGAAAATGCTACATAATTTATTACTGCAATTTTGTGTTGTACTTAATAAAATTTGAATTTCAAATGAATAAATTGAAAAAAAGTCTTAAATACCGTCTAATTTTTAAGTTTAAACAAGCTATTTTTTATGTTTCTTTTACAATTTCTTTTGCCATGGCTAAACACGTGTTGGGGTCAATGACTGATCTATCCTGAGTTATATTGAGCGTTATGCGCTATATTGAGCAAAATATAGTAGTAACGCAGTCCTATGTACCGATGGTCTCGAAGACGCACAAAACTTTCATATATTGGAATTTGACTGCAGGAATATACAGGGCTTGAATGGCTGAGTGGCTGGCGCTCGGTCCACAAGTTTCGGGTCCCGCCGGTGCCAGGAATGTTTGTAATGGTTCGGAATCCACTTTAAATCGCAAGTCCCGATCTAACAGTATCGTAGATTATTGCGGGGTTAGTGTTACTTTGCGTCCGTAGCTTATGTTCAAGCGACACGCACCTCCTGGGTAGGGCTAAGTGAGTAACATCGGTGAAGCGCTTGTCTTAAGGCATCAAAGACAACTATCTAAGTGTTTGCTAGTTGCATTGGAACTATATATATAAATATATATATATATATATATATTCCGTACTTCGCTTGGAAGGCTTAGCTCTCGCTGGTATAAAATTGTTCTGAAAATCATCTGCATACTCCAGGGGTAATGGTTAAAAATAGAAATCAGTTTTGATAGATATCACGAACATTCTGATTCTTCAAAATTACTTTTCTTTTTTTAAAACAGGACTAGCTCGTCTTCTATGTAATTATGCAACAAATAGGAAACCTTAATTATTTTTAGTTTTCGAAAAATAGTAAAATATATATTAGAAAATAAAAATAAAAATCAATAAATTTAAGTTAACCCTACGCAGGGACCTGATAACAAAGTCACAGTTATTTTGTTAGATAAAAGTTATTATTAATTATATTTTCTTATAATTTGGGCTAACTATGTACATTATGCTTGATATGTTCTGGGCATATTTAGTGATACCCACATTTATTGTTACACATATAAATAAATTAATATATTATATGATAGTATTTTACAATTACTACAATTCCTTATATTTTTTTCTATTGAATTAATTGTTATTTTAAATTTCTGAATATAAAAATTGATATTCATTACATTTTATTTCATTTCTTCTCTGTAAAAGAAAATAGTAGTGGTCAGTATTCTAATCCTATAATTTAATGGGACAAAAAGGAAAACATAAATATAAAACACGAAAAACAAATGTATTGAAGAAATTCACTTGATACATAGTGTGTCAAAAATACACATTTTTATAGATAAATTCTGATATTATAGATTTCAAAATTTTTAAAAAGTTTTTTTTCTTAAATTTAAAAATGTTTTTTTATAGTTGAAGTAAAGGAAGAATCAAATATGTAATTACTGATGAAATACCTTTAAGAAAATATTATGTCCGTTATATACACTCAAGAGCCAAAACAACAAACAGCAGGACATCCCAAATGTGCTCTATCGGATTGCGATTCGGTGAGTTAGGCAGCCAGGAGTTAACTGGAATTCAGCATCATGTTCCTGGAACCACTTCAACATAATTTTAGCCTTGTGACAAGGGCCGTGGTCCTGTGTGAACATTCCATTTCCAGATGGAAAAACAGAGGCCATGTAAGGGTGCAACTGGTCCGCAATTATGTTTAGATACCCTGTAGCATTCATTGTCTGCTCTACCACAACCACGGGTCACAGACATGCCCAAGAGAACGTCCCCCAAAGCGTAATACCGCCACCACTGGCCTGTGTATGACCTACTGTACATTGAGGGAGCAACTGTTCGCCTGGAAGACGGCGTATCCTGACATGGCTATCGGCGCGATGAATGACAAACCGTGATTCATCGGACCAGGCAACTCTCTCCCACTGATCCATGGACCAGTCACGATGTTCCCGGCCCCAGCGCAGGCGCAGTTGGCGATGACGCTTGGTCAGCAAAGGCACACAAGTGGGACGTTTGCTGCGTAGTCCAACAGTGTCCGCTGAACAATGTGCTCCGATACTATTCTACTTGGCCCTGCATTTTATTGGGCTGTCAGCTGAGCCATTGTCCGGCTCCGGTTTTGCTTCACCATGCGAGGCAGTGTCCGACGACCTTTTTCTTTGATAGCGTGTGGACCTCCAACACCATGTCGTCTACTGCTGGTTTCACCGTCATTCATACACTTTGCATAAGTACTAACAACTGTAGATCGCAAACAACCCACGAGTCGTGCAGTTTCGGAAATACTTGTTCCGGGCGTTTGAACCATTAAAATCTGCCCTCTATCAAAGTCGCTTAGATCCGCAGCCTTTCCCATCACACACGGAATTAAGTGAAAGAATGATTCTTCAGACTCTCCAGCAGCAGTTAAATACCACTTCCACCTGATCACGTGCCTTCCACGTCATCCAGGCGATTTTATTGCAAAATGTAGGGGTGGTCATAATGTTTTGGCTCTTGAGTGTACATAAAGAAAGAAATGAATGAAATACCTTTTAGAAAATATTATGTCCGTTATATACATAAAGAGAGAATTAAATTTTATTAAAGTTTGACAATTACTTAACACAGTACAGAATATTATAAATTAGTTATATTCTGTTAGAATTTTACATAGGGGATGATAATAAGATTCCAAAGCTGATAATAAATTATGCGTCAGTTTTGTTTTTCTTTTTTTTACAATAGCGTAAATTATAATGCGTCTATAATTAATTTAACGAATGACGTTCCTGACGTTCAAACGTTCCTGAATTTTGCAAGCATTCCTTTTCTAACTATTAATATTGCATATCTGTAATATTAACTTAAGTTGGTTTGGTAAAGAATAGGTAAAAATATATCGTAATATTGTAAATTGGTAGAAATATATAATAGTAAATTAGTAGTAGAGATTGACTGATTCTTAAAATATGAGAAAATTCCAATATAAGATCGATGTTACGTTCGATAAAACGGGCCTGAATGGCCGAGTGGTTCGGAATGCACAATAAACTGTATATCCTTCTAACACGATCGTAGAGCGTTGCGGGGGGTACTCCGCGTCCGTAGCTTTTCTTCAAGCTGCATGCACCTTCTGGGTAGTGCTAAATGTGTTACGTTATTGCAGCGCTTGCATTAAGGCTAAGTGTTTGCCAGCTGAATTACAACAAAAAAAAATGTTTGGTAATAAACTGTAGATCCCGATCTAACCTCCACTTTGCATGCTATGTTATGTCTCATTTTCACATTTAGTTCATCAATTTTCTGCAGCATTTTATTTTTCATTTACATGCATTAATTTAAAAAATCTTATTAAAGCAATATCGATTAAATATTATATAGATATTGCTTTTTCTTTGTACTCTTCAATAAAATTTTACATTCACTGTAATTAAAATTAAAAGACATATGTATATACAAAATATAGTTATGTTTGGTGAAATAATTATGTAAAAAATTAGCAATATATTATATAGTAATTATATTCAATTAAGTTACCTAAATATTAATTAACTAATTAATAAATTGGCCTAAATAACACCCGTAATTTTATATTACTAGATTAATTTTTAAAAAATAAGCACTGATCTGCCGTAATTCACTTTGTTAAACGCTCATGCGATATCAATTGTTTTTCAATATCTCGGTGAAAAACGTTATCTGAATACCTTAAAGGAGATAAAAAAATTATGACTAAATTATTTAAATTTTATGACTGGATTTATTTTTAAAAATAAATATGACGATTAAATATTAGAAAGTTAAGCAAAATTATGAAAGGTTAGAAATCTACCAGCAATCAAAAATAAATAATCTAACAAATTTATTTTGTTCAGAAAAGTTGTTTTAGATTATTCTAATATAATTTTTTTATTCGTTTAAATTCATAAAATAATTTACATCATAATTTGAAAATCACTATATTTAATGCAGCAAACGATTCTATTTCCTAATAAATAACTTCATTTTAATAAATTAAACTTCAAAATAATTAACGATAATAACTCTTCCATAAATATTAAATGTTTCACCCATAAAAATGAAAGTTAACTCGACATTTAAAAATATTGCAATTGTAATGAAATTGTGGTTATAAATTAATCAGTTTCGCTAATAAAATAATTTTATACTTACTGTTCGCGAGCTAGTAATTTAATTCTCATATATTTAGAAACAATACCTTATTTTCTATTTAATATTAGGGTAAATGGGAAATCTGATAAAAACATGTTATCTGTGCTTTAAGAATTGTGAAGCAAAATACAAAATTAATGTAAAAGGAAGTTTTGAAAAAGATTAACTTTCGTTTTAAAATTAGTACTTATATATTTATAAATAACGATAAAATAAGTAGACGTATAATTATTAATATAGTGTTTCTTGCACTAATAGAAAATTAGTATTAATAAAAGTATTTATATACATCTATCTGTCCCTTGTGGGTCCGGGTCAGAATAGCCCCACACTAACCTATGCATGTTTTAAAAGACGACTAAAATGGGCACCCAGTGCCCGTGGTATAATTGGATGAGGTAAAGTCAGACTTCTCCCTTTGGCTACCAAATATCTTTGTGCCGCAAAGTAAAAGACGAAAATAAGATGATTTTTTACCCTTTATCGTCACTCATCAATGTTTTCATGGACTTTGTTCAGATGTTGCTGTCGACCAAGTGATATAAGAAGTAACAACAAAACGAATATCTGCAAAACACAAACTTATCCTTAACGAATAGTATACTGCGAAATAAATATAAAAATACTTTAGAGAATCTAAAATTTTATTGGTGAACTAAAATTAGATTTATAATAACCAGTACAAACTAAAAATAAACATTATTATCAAAAACTATGACACTGTAAAACAATTTTGAGACAGTTAAACAACTGCAGTCAAATCTTAAAAACACATTAAAAACTATTTTTCAGTTTAGAACAATACTTATGCTGCATTAAATATAATGCGTGTCTTTTACTTAAAATATGAGTAGTTTTCTATACAATTAAGTTTACATTTTATACAGTTTAATCAGCGTCAATACATCTTTAATTTAAACACGCAGTAAAATCTTGGCACAAATCAAAGGGATTATTATTTTTTTTGGTAACTTCATTATTCCGCCTAAAAAATATTGAAAACGTCAGTAGCAAAGAAAGAAATTTTTACATATTTGAAATCACAGTTAACAATCAATTTTGTTTTCTATTATTATTATATTCATTTTGTTACTAATGATATTTCACTCTGCTAGGGACGGTTGGCTAGTTTTGAGATGTGCTAGGTTTGACCTCATGAGCTGCAGATGAATCGTCTGACGAGCAAAAGCCTTCTTCGAGTTTGCCAGGCTTCTCTGTGACACAAGACTGCATATGTGTCTTTAAACTGCGCTCACATTTGAGTACTTTTTCATACTTGTCACACACGTGAGGTCTTTCTTCATCATTAGTTTTCTTATGTGTGCGTAGATGGCATTTAAAATAGAATGTCCTGCCACATTCTTCACAGCAGTAAGGCCTTTCTCCGGTATGAATTTTTTTATGCTCTTCAACATATTTCTCTCGACTGAAATCGAATGCCTTTCCACATTCTTCACAAAAATGACTTAAGCCCTTTGTATGAGTTTCTTATGATTCGTCAATATGTTCTTTTGATTGAAACTTTTGTCACAAACAAAGGGTCTTTCTCCATTATAAATTCTCTCGTGATTCTTCCCATGAGCCTTACATGGGAACGTCTTTTCATAGTATCGACACTGGTGCTGATCGGAGAAAGGTTCTTTTAAATCTTTCTGAAATTCGAATTCTCTCTCACATTTAATGCACAAGAATGATTCTTCAGTTGGGGTCGTATCCAAAGAGGACATATTGAAGGCTTTGTTACTTCGATTAATTTAAAAATTAAAAATTTAAAACGTGTATGTCAAATATAGTTATCACTGTTAACTTTACGATATCGCTTGAACATATATCGGTACAACATACTTAGTTCGACATTTTGTGTTGGCAATATTTTTTTTTTCTTTTTGCATTAGTTCTTTTTGAGGCAATATTTTTACTTAAAGCACTATATCACAAACTCAATCATACATTAGGAAATAAAATCCTGAACTAATTTATAGAATTTATAAGTGAAATGTTGGGTTCATTTTAATAAAATACGGTATTTAAATTTATAAATTGGCAAAAATCATAAAAAAGTGGATAGTATTTAATAAGCATGAATTAACCTGGCTTTATCAAGTTTTAAATTAAATCAACTGTATATTTTACTTAATAGAATATGCACAATTATTATTTTTTTTACCACCTTTTTGCATCTGTTAACACGTATCAAATTAATGACACACCCATGCTGAGCCTAAATATGCTAGTTTGAGGAAGATATATTAGTTAATTAAAACTCACGTGCAGCGCTATGTTCCGATGATCCCCGTAGATGCACCTAAATATGTTATATTGAAATTTGATGGCAGGAATTTTTATTTTGAAAGTGCATTTCGATTCAATATGAGTATCTGAATGTAATTTCCGATACTTTGTTTGGAATGCTTAACTCTCACTCGCATAAAAATTGCTCTGATTTTTCCTCTGCATACTCAGGAGGTAATGGATTAAAAAAATGGAAATCTATTTTTATAGATATCACGAGCATTCCTTTTCTTAAAAATAACTTTTTCTTTTTGTAAATTGGACTTTTCTCTTCTTATGCAGAATTAATCAGCAAAAATAAAAATAAAATTCCCTCAATTATTTCTCGTGTCCAAAAAAGAATAAAATATGTATTTGTAAAAAAAAATTAATAAATAAAATTAACACTACATAAATTTCAGATAACAATACGCAGTTAATAAAATTCAGTTAAAATAATTCTGAGTAAGATTTAAAAAATCAATTTGAATTTCATATGGAATTAATTCAATCTCTGCAATATTAGAAATTATATGACAGGTTCTCCGGCAGATATTATATGCAGCATCATGGAAAGAAAGCTATTCTAAATTTATTTGCATTTGTACGTTTATTATCTAATTTATACAATAGATATTTTTGGAAGGATACTTTCGTGTGGATACAGACCAGAATACCGTGAGTAAGATTAGTATTATTGAGGTGGGCTGAAAAGTTCATGGGTTGACTAGATGGTGCTACTATTATTATCAGAAATTATTTTGTGGTGTTTTCGTCGGTAACAGCCTCTTTGGGGCGTCCACTGCGTGCATCGTCCTCGATGCTCTTTTCGCCTCGTTTAAATTTAGCAAACCAATTCTCTACGGTTGGTTTTCTTGGTGCAAAGTCCGAATAATGTTTATAAAGCCAAGTCTTGGCTAGTATTTATTTCACCAAAATGCAATGCTTTATAAACACACGAAATTCCTTTTTATCCAATTTTTGCAAACTAACAAAAGTTGCTTCACTAAAATTGCTATAACTCACATACTAACAGTGCAACAGCTGTCAAATTTATACACGTGTCTTTTGAAGGTTAGGGCTAACTAATATTTATATGGATTTAATACTTGTAGAACCATCTATGTGTCAGCCTATGGAACTTTCAGCCCACCTGTTAGTCTGCGAATCCTTACACTAAAAGAAATTCAGATGCGTATAGAAAGATCTGACTATTTATATTCATATTGAAACTCAATGATTAAAATATATATGATTCATTATACATGCATGTACATTATTTTGATTCGCAGTTACCTTTCTGGCAAAGTCCGACTAATACATGTTTTTTAAACTCTAAGAGCTATTAAATGAAATAATTTTAATTTCAACGAAAAAATATTTTCCTTCACATTTGTTTGATTTTGAAAAGAATATTATTAAATAATAATCAAAATTATTGGATCCTATTATTTGAAGTAAACATTTATTAAAATTATTCTACTGTGCTTAATAAACGTTGAATAAAAATTAAATCATCTATGATAGCAGAAGCAAAAAATTTTCTTAAACTTATTCTCCATTCAGTACTTGAGAAACTAATTGGTTAATATGTCTCTTCCTGCGTCATATATAAAAAAAAATGACATGCATCAACAGAAGAAAATATTCCCAATATTCGAGTTTTTTGAAATATTTTTCAATGAGATTAATCAGAAATAATTTGTTAAACGAA
>BPLQ01005667.1:0-10478 GCA_021605075.1 Caerostris darwini | reverse complement strand
TAATAAATTAATAGTTTAAAGACGAGAAAAATGAATGTCACTGTTCTAAAATCGTGTGGGTGCTCGATATCAATCGTTATAATTTCTCACTAGTTTCATTCCGAAATGCAGAGTTAGTTTAAAAATGTCATACAAAGCACCCCACGCTTTTAGAACAGTGACATTCATTTTCGTCAGTCATTTTATT
Organism: Caerostris darwini; assembly: GCA_021605075.1. NCBI lineage: Eukaryota > Metazoa > Arthropoda > Arachnida > Araneae > Araneidae > Caerostris > Caerostris darwini. Next base: position 10,291 of record BPLQ01005667.1, on the reverse strand, counting down.
CTTATGTTAACAATTATTTTTACTTTTTTAGTTTGATTAACTTAAAAGCGTATTTTTAGTTTTTAAACTATTAATTTATTTTTTTTTTAGTCTGATTAACTCTAAAAAGCATATTTTTTTTATAGTTTTTTAATGTATAATTGTTTTTACTTTGTTTTCCACTTGGCCGGTTATCCGCTAAGTTTACATACTTTTTACCCACCAAAATTTTCGGCCAATAGGAAGAGCGCAATTCGACATGATCGCACGCCTATGCCTTTGAGATCCGCCTCTCTTTTTAGCCACCGAAATTTTCGGCCAATAGGAAGAGCGCAATTCGACATGATTGCACTCCTATGCCTTTGAGATCCGCCTCTTTTTAGCCACCGAAATTTTCGGCCAATAGGAAGAGCGCAATTCGATCGCGGATCAGTTGACTGACTCGCCAGTAGATGGCGCCATCAGTCCCAAAATCGAGCCCAAAAAGTGAGTTACATACAAACATACAGGTGAAGCTAATAAAAGCGTATTAAAAAGGCACTCTCTGCTCTTACCTTTGGCTAATATCACTATAAGACATAAATTCTATATGAACATATACACGAATAATTGTGTTTACATCCATTCATATATCATTCAGCCATAATTTTCTAGAATTCAATAACTTTAAAATTGAATACAATTCAAAATATAATTTTTAATTTTCAATTTTCAAAAATTGCAAAAAAAAAAAAAAAAAAATTGCTATTGCTTGTTACTTTTTATTGTCGTACTGCCGATCAGGGGACAAAAAAAAATATATTTATCTCAGGTAACGATAAACTGGGGCCTGATGTCTGAATGACTAGCGCTCTGGTAGTCGATGCCACAGGTTTCGGATTCGAGTTCCGGCAGTGCCATGGATGTTTGAAGTGGTTCAGAATCTACTTTAAACCGTAGGTCCCGGTCTAATAACACTGTTGGGCGTTGGACTGACAACGCCTACCCCATAAAAAAGGAAAGCGTCTCATGTCTAGGAATTTGCCAGTTGGCAGACAGCCTTGGCCCACCATGGGACTGTTGCGCCAATGAAGAAGAATGATAAACAAGGTAGCCATATTCTTCTGAAATGCTTATAAACACCTTACCACATATGCTGCATTATTGCTGGTTTGGCGATTTGGCGAAATTAGCAAGTCATAGTACCATGCAACCAACAAATTTTATAATAATATCTTATTACATTAAGTGTTACGGCAAAATACTGTTTTTAAAAAAGAGACATCCAATAATATATATCATATGCATAGAATTACGTAAATATATCATGCATCGGGATTAAATCACTTTGTTAACTGTTCATGCATAATAAATTAATAGTTTAAAAAAAACTAAAAAATACGCTTTTAGAGTTAATCAATCTAAAAAGTAAAAAATAATTGTTAACATAAGAATAAAATGACTGACGAGAAAATGAATGTCACTGTTCTAAAAGCGTGGGGTGCTCGATATCAATCGTTATAATTTTTCACTAGTTTCATTCCGAAATGCAGAGTTAGTTTAAAAATGTCATACAAAGCACCCCGCTTTTAGAACAGTGACATCATTTTTCTCGTCGGTCATTTTATTCTTATGTTAACAATTATTTTTTTTACTTTTTTAGATTAACTCTAAAAGCGTATTTTTAGTTTTTTTAAACTATTAATTTATTTTTTACTTTTTAGTCTGATTAACTCTAAAAGCATATTTTTTTAGTTTTTTAAAGTATAATTGTTTTTACTTTGTTTTCCACTTGGCCGGTTATCCGCTAAGTTTACATACTTTTTACCCACCGCGATTTTCGGCCAATAGGAAGAGCGCAATTCGATCGCGGATCATTTGACTGACTCGCCAGTAGATGGCGCCATCAGTCCCAAAATCGAGCCCAAAAAATAAGTTACATACAAACATACAGGTGAAGCTAATAAAAGCGTATTAATAATTAGAAAAGATTATTCAGCTGTTTTAAGACATTATCTATCATATTATATAACTGCTTACTTCCCATTGAATGTTTATAAAGCATAAGTCTTTATTCAATGCAGATGCCCGGAGGATTTCACACATAACAGATGTTCAGCCAAGAAAGTAACTCCTGATCTGGAGAAAAAACCCGACTATCAACGTAAGTATTTTCCCTTTAGGTCTTTAAGTCTTGCAAAAAAAATAAGACTTAAAGACATAATTAGTTTCAAATTACGTAATTATTTATTATTATTACTTATTATTTCAAATTATTTTTTTTTACCATAAATAGTTTCAAATCTAATAATAATTTTTATACGTATTTGATTCCAACTTTTTGAAATAATATCTAAAAAGGTTACATACCAAGAAGGTAAATTAATTAGAGAAACAATACCATGCTGTTCATCTTGTGACTTTTTTTTTATAAGGGGCAGTTCATTCCAAAACAGATGTTTTTTCAACTAACTTATATGCATTCATATTGCTTTTTGCAATAATAACCACAATTATTTTCTTGATTTTTATCCAATGAAGAATGATATTTTAAATCGTGTAGTAAATTTTACATGGACGTTTCAAATTCCGTCTAATTTTTAACAACTTGCACTATCAAGAATCACTGCTTAAAATGAAGTCTTTAAGGTCATTCTCCTAAAGATTATCCGTTCTCACAAGAAACATAGAAAAAGCTCTTTTGAATAACAGCAAAAACAATAGGACACATTGTGTCCTGGAAAAGACGCCCGAAAGTGCCCAGACCGATTGTCCCAATTGCTACCATCCCTGCTAAAAATTCTAATATTCATAAGCAATCCACTTATAGCTACAACGCTCCCATTTGCAGCTATTCCGCTGCCCTTTTACACAATGAATGCCCCCTCACCTGATAATATAATGCCCCCTCACCTGATGTATACCATAATGATTACCCATTTGCATCCTACTAATAGCCATCAGAAAGAAAATTTCCTTAAAAAAATCTGTTTAGGTCAATTCTCTTTCTCAATTTAGACAGTTCTTATCTTTAAGTCCATGTTTTCACGTCCAAGTTCTTTATTCTAGAAAGTAGAAAGTAGCGGATATTTCGCATCATCGCCAAATCACACTAAAATTTCCTCCAATGTGATTCCTTTCCGTGATGGCTAATTGGCTAGCGCTCTGGCCATTGGCACTCCAGGCTTCAGGTTCGAATTCTGATGATGGCATGGATGTTTGCGAGTGGTTCCGAATCCCCGTTAAGCTGTATGTCCCAATCTAATTATCCTAAAGTGTGCACAAAATGACCGTAGAGCGATAAACGAAAAGAAACAAAACCTGCGTAGTCTTTTACGGAAAACTCTAGTGGAAACTGTAGCCTGATGGCCAATTGTCTATCCCTCTGGCTATTGATTCCACAAGACTCAGGTTAGAATACTGGCTGTGGCATGGATGTTTTTTAATGATTCGGAATCCACGTTAAACTGTAGGTCCCGATCTATAATTACCCTAAAGTGTGCACAAAATGACCGTAGAGCGATAAACGAAAAGAAACAAAACCTGCGTAGTCTTTTACGGAAAACTCTAGTGGAAACTGTAACCTGATGGCCAATTGTCTATCCCTCTGGCTATTGATTCCACAAGATTCAGGTTAGAATACTGGCTGTGGCATGGATGTTTTTTAATGATTCGGAATCCACGTTAAACTGTAGGTCCCGATCTATAATTAGCCTAAAGTGTGCACAAAATGACCGTAGAGCGATAAACGAAAAGAAACAAAACCTGCGTAGTCTTTTACGGAAAACTCTAGTGGAAACTGTAGCCTGATGGCCAATTGTCTATCCCTCTGGCTATTGATTCCACAAGATTCAGGTTAGAATACTGGCTGTGGCATGGATGTTTTTTAATGATTCGGAATCCACGTTAAACTGTAGGTCCCGATCTATAATTAGCCTAAAGTGTGCACAAAATGACCGTAGAGCGATAAACGAAAAGAAACAAAACCTGCGTAGTCTTTTACGGAAAACTCTAGTGGAAACTGTAGCCTGATGGCCAATTGTCTATCCCTCTGGCTATTGATTCCACAAGATTCAGGTTAGAATACTGGCTGTGGCATGGATGTTTTTAATGATTCGGAATCCACGTTAAACTGTAGGTCCCGATCTATAATTAGCCTAAAGTGTGCACAAAATGACCGTAGAGCGATAAACGAAAAGAAACAAAACCTGCGTAGTCTTTTACGGAAAACTCTAGTGGAAACTGTAGCCTGATGGCCAATTGTCTATCCCTCTGGCTATTGATTCCACAAGATTCAGGTTAGAATACTGGCTGTGGCATGGATGTTTTTTAATGATTCGGAATCCACGTTAAACTGTAGGTCCCGATCTATAATTAGCCTAAAGTGTGCACAAAAATGACCGTAGAGCGATAAACGAAAAGAAACAAAACCTGCGTAGTCTTTTACGGAAAACTCTAGTGGAAACTGTAGCCTGATGGCCAATTGTCTATCCCTCTGGCTATTGATTCCACAAGATTCAGGTTAGAATACTGGCTGTGGCATGGATGTTTTTTAATGATTCGAATCCACGTTAAACTGTAGGTCCTGATCTAATTACCCTAAAGTGTGCACAAAATGACCGTAGAGCGATAAACGAAACCTGCACAGTCTTTTAAGGAAGTCTCTAGTACTGGCACTCTGATGACAACTTGTGTATCCCTCTGGCCATTGATTCCACAAGCTTCAGGTTCGAAACCAGGCGGTGGCATGGATGCTGGTTAATGGTTCGGAATCCGCGTAAAATTATAGGTCCTGGTCTAATTATCCTTAAGTGTGCACAAAATGACCGTAGAGCGACAAATAAACTATTCCTCCAATGTGCAAAAACATGCATTTTAACCTATTCTTTTCCCTTTCAGCTGCTAATGTGAGTTGGATCATAGGAGTAGTAATTGGAACCATCTTGCTCATCGCCATTTTGTTTGTGGTCTGGTACAAGAGAAACACAAATGCGTAAGGAATACATTTTCTTTTTCTCTGTAATTTTTAAAATTTAATTAAAGATGAATTTAGCATTTGAATTAAAGATGAATGTTCATTAAAGATAAATGTTTATGCGTTCGGATGAAACTGCTGTAATAATATTTTTATAACTTAAAAGTTATAACATTGAGAGGCATTTTTTTTTCTTCTGAATCCATTATATTTTCAACTAATGCATAACCAAAAGTAGTAAAAATATTGTGATTAGGGTTTTTTTTTCCATAAACTATAAGCTTTTTTCCGCATTTTACCATATTGCAATTTTTTGTCCTCTATTAATATTTTTTTCCAACAAAACTTACGAAGGTAAAATATTATAGGATATTTATTGAAACTGGAAAGCGATAAATATATGCTAATTAAATACAATGCAACTTTTTTTTAAATAAAAGGCTGATATCATTATAAAGATTTCAATTATTTAACCAAACCTTTCGAATAAGTTGTTTTTTTTTAAATGAATGCATATAACTAAAACCAAAACATGAGTGCAATGGTACGTTTCCTTAGAAAATGCTTCAGTCTATAATATTTTATGCATCTAAATTTAAATTATTGAGTGATGTTTTCAATAAACAGATGAAATATATTTAAAGCCATCTTCTTTTATTATAATTTTTAAAAATAAATATAAATAAATGAGTAAATAATCACAGATCGCCTTACATCTACAAAAAAAAAGGTTTCTAATTTTAAATTCAATACGCAAATTTTTTATATATATAGACCATTAATTACTGATTACAATTAAGAGAATTAAATACCAATATAGTAAATTAATAAATAAATAATAATGTTATAAATAAGAATTATTTATTGTAATTCATAATAATAAATAATTATTCCACCCTTGTAGAGAAAGAACGAGACTTCCTCATGCAGTAGATAACCCAGTATATGGACTCAACTTAGACACTGTAAGTATAATCATTGTCGTACCTTTTCGAGTTAGAGAGTTTTTGCATACCCGTTAGTTACCGTAGGACGTCAGCGCATGCTCATAGGAAACTGAGCATGCGCGCTAGGGAGAAAAAGCTAACGGACGTCCTACGGTAACTAACGTACGGGTATGCAAAAACCCTCTATTATTTTTTAAAAAACATTCCTCGATTTGATTGGAATTTTTTCAGACAGGAAACATTATCTTTTGTCTGATGTAAATAAATTGTCAATTTATCTGAAAGTTCTTGCATTCATAATGGGAAAGAATTCGATTTTATAATATTAAAAATGGCATTGCAAATAATATCCGATGAAGATTAAGTATCCATTTAAGATAATAGAAGTTTTATATTTTGCATTTAACACACTTTTATTCTCTTCCCTTACATTGTTATGTACATGTAATAGTTTTTTAGTGATGCCATGGAACAAACAAATTCTTGAAAATGCCCACACTTTTACTGATTTTTTTTATACTTTAAGTTGTAATTGTTTAACTAGATTATTTGAAATAAATATCATTATTATCTTTGTTTTCAGCTCACATTTGGAGAACTAAACTCTCATATGCCTGTACGAAGTGAAGATGTAAGTACACTCAATTATTCTATAAGAAATTTAATCCTAACACAATAATGTGTAAACTTTTGATATCTTCAACAACAATAAATTGATGGGAAAACAAAATCTCTCTCCGTGAAAATTACAGGGTCGAAATTGTAACCGAAAAAAATTAATAATTGCAAATTTATTTAAATCGAAATACGAAGTGATGGTTCCGCTTTTCAATTTTCATCATTCGTTAAGCTCCTATGTTTTTTCTTTTTCTTTTTCTTTTGAAGAAAGACAATGTCTAATGCTAGTCCATTCCATAACTTTGAGTGGGATGTTCCTGAGCTTGATTACTATCCAAACACTCTTGAAATGATTGCTGCTTTTTCATGATTGATGCTAAATATAAAATTCTCAACAAATCATCGGAAGTCATAATGGAACGAGCCACATTTGGCGCGATTCGCAGCAAATTCTTGCACTTGCAAGCGTCTTACTTTTAGTGCTGACATACCTTTAATCAAATTATTTGTAAAAAAAAAATCATATCTCACGTAAGGTATTTGTGAAAATAAAATGCGTGTTAAGCAGTTTCCTACTAGAAATTTTTTGATTTTGATGCGAATCTGTAGGTTGTCTTCAGTATGACGCTACTTTACTGAGTGACAATATTTAAAATGTTTGACTAATATTCAGAGTGCTCTGGCGCTCGGTGATACAGGTTTCTGGTCCAAGTCCCCACTGTGTCATAGATGTTTGTAGTGGTTCGCAATCCATTTTAAGCCGTAGTTCCTGGTCTGATAGGACTGTTAGACGTAAGGCTGACAACCCTATCCCGTAAAAAGAAAGCAACTCCTGTTTCGGAATCTGCCAGTAGACAGACAGCCTTGGTACCCTGAGGCTGTTGCGCCAATGAAGATTTGGATTGGTCTAGTTTGTCGCTCCGCGGTCATTTTTTTAAGCACTGTAGCCTCATTAGACCGAGACCGATAATATAAAGGGGATTCCAAACCACTCACAAACATCCATGCCACTGCCGGAATTTCAAACTGAAGCCCGTGATACCAAAGGCCAGAGCCAATTGATACCAATTGGCCAGCAGGCCTCACGCCAATTAAGAACAAAAAGAATATTCAAAGTAGATGCAGGGAAAGTCTTGTCAGCAAAAAAAAAAAAATTCTATAGTACATACTTAAAATATCAATTCTCGAATTAAGTATATTAAAACTCCTTATTAATTGAAGACTAAGCAAAATGATTTGCATTACTATTTTTATTTGATTTACTCATAGAGTTTTACTATGATCCATGCTTTACAATTCAGAGTCACTTAAACTGAATTTCAATTCAATTTAACCGAGTTCAATTTCCTCTTTCATTTCAGGGTGCTGGTGCAACTGCCATTGAAAATCCTCTTTACGCCTTCAAATCGGAAATAAAATGAGCATATTTCATCACACCATCCATCTGAAAAGCATCTTATTCCTCATCTTCATTTCACTTAGTGTATAGACTTTGAGAGAGAATTGTACAGATAACGAATCACCAGTGAGTGCATCTACACGAGAAATCTGGATTATCGTAAACCCCAAGACATTCCTTTGAATAGATATCAACTGTGATCCATGTTTCTTTCAGATTATATGTTTGTATTAATGAATGTTATTTAATTGCAATAAATTAATATTTAATTAGTTGTCTTTTTTCAATTCCTACTATTAGCTGACACTCATCCATATATATATATATATATATCTTGTTCAAATTTTCAATCGTTCATAAAACATTTTTTATTCCTCTACTCAAGTTCAAATACATTTTTTTGAACTCGTAGTGGATGGCACTGGATGTTAATACTGTTTTTTCACATATTAATTCATTAATTAAATTTAATTACTTAATTATATATATTTTTTAGATTTAAGTTGCATTTATCTACTAATAGATGGCGCCAGATGTAAGAGGAAAATTTAAACTTTATTTATAAAGGACTTTCTGCAATAGAGTGAAAAAAAATAGGAATTGACTTTAAAAAAAAAAGAAGTTTTCTACTACTTGTTTATTTGGTTTTTAAATTTCTTTATATTTCTCTCTTCAAATATAACACGGGTAGCCAATATATCGGTTCTCTAAGCAATTTTTATTTGCTAATAATTGCTAATTTAGAACACAATGTTGTTGTTTTTTTATATTCAGAAGATTCCCAGCTTAATTCTAATAAGATTCATGGATTATGTAATTGAATTGTAATCTTCAATCCATAAAACATTTAACAACGAATTTTAATAAGTAAAAAATTTTCTTATGTTTTAAAATCCCTTTTATTTAATAAATATTTTAATATTTTCATTTAAATTAAATATCTATATCTCTTTTGATATTAATTAATTATAGTTAAAAGTAATATGTAATGTGCCAGTTGACCAGATTGTAATTGGGTGTGGTTAGGTCTACATTTTAGGCTAATTAGACGGGAACCTTTTTTTTTACACGGGGCCTGATGGTGGAGTGTCTAGCTCTCTGTCGCTCGGTACTACAGGTTTAGGGTTCGAATCTCGGTGGTGCAATGAATGTTGTAGTGGTTCGGATTCCACTTTAAGCCATAGGTCCCGGTCTCATATGACCGTAGAGCGTTACAAAGCCCAATCAGACTTCTTCTCACTCACATCATTCACAAAACTGTAAAGGGGCAACTCAGCTCTAGGGACAGTGATGTGGTAGTGTGGTAGTGGAACTACAGTTTAACGTGAATTCCGAACCATTCAGAAACATCCCTTCCACCTCCAGGATTCATACCTGAAGACTGTGATACCAACGCCACAAGTGACAAAGTCATGGGATACCTCTTAATATCGTGTCGGCCCTCCTTTCGCCCGGCGAAGTGCAGCAACTCGACGTGGCATGGACTCAACAAGTCGTTGGAAGTCTTCTGCAGGAATATTGAGCCATGCTGTCTCGATAGACGTCCATAATTGTGAAAGCGTTGATGGTGCAGGATTTTGGGCACGAACAGACCTCTCGATGATGTCCCATAAATGCTCGATGGGATTCATGTCGGGCGATCTAGGTGGCCAGATCATTCGTTGGAATTGTCCAGAATGTTCTTCAAACCAATCGCGAACAGTTGTGGCCCGGTGACATGGCGCATTGTCATCCATAAAAATCCCATCGTTGTTTGGGTACATGAAGTCCATGAATGGCTGCAAGTGATCTCAAGTAGCTGAACATAAGCATTTCCAGTCAATGTTCGGTCCAGTCGCACCAGAGGACCAAGTCCATGCCATGAAAAAACAGCCCACACCATTACGGAGCCACCACCAGCGAACAGTGCCTTGCTGACAGTTTGGGTCCATGGCTTCGTGGGGTCTGCGCCACACTCGAACCCTACCATCAGCTCTTACCAACTGAAATCGTGACTCATCGGACCAGGCCACGGTTTTCCATTCATCTAGGGACCAACCGATATGCTCACGTGCCCACGAGAGTCGCTGCAAGCGATGTCGTTCTGTCAGTAAAGGCACTCGAGTCGGTTTCTGCTGGAATAGCCCAAGAAAGCCAAATTTCTCCGCACAGTTCTAACAGACAAGTCCTTTGTACGTCCCACATTGATTTCTGCGGTTATTTGACGCAGTGTTGCTTGTCTGTTAGAATTTACGACTCTTTGCAGACGTCGCCGGTCTCGGTCGTTAAGTGCAGGCGGTCGACCACTGCGCTGTCCATGGTGGGATGTTATGCCTGAAATTTCATACTCTCGGCACACTCTTGACACAGTGGATCTGGGAATGTTGAATTCCCTAACGATTTCGAAATGGCATG